>QLTV01014916.1:6375237-6392893 GCA_003457575.1 Thermophis baileyi | reverse complement strand
GCACATTCCCCCCCCGGCCCCCCCCCGCACATGCGCGCAGACCTCACTGAAGCCTCCGGACTTCTGGTAGGCCCGTTTTTCGCCCTCCCCAGGCTTCAGGAAAGCTCCGGAGCCTGTGGTTGGCAAAAAACGGGCCCAAGGGGCCTACCGGAAGTTCAGAAACGAACTTCCCGTTGGGCCGTTGGGCCGTTTTTCACCATCCACAGGCTCCGGAGGCTTTTCTGAAGCCTGGGGAAGGCGAAAACGGCCTCCCCCCTGCCCTCCGGAATGCCGAAAATCGGCATGAGCGCTGGAGCTGACATAGGGCAACGCCTCGCGTGCCCTTAGATATGGCTCCACGTGCCACCTGTGGCACGCGTACCATAGGTTCGCCATCACGGGCCTAGGGACACCCAACCTACCTTTCTGATTTTTTGCAGCTTCTGAAAGAAGAGGCACCCAGCCCAATACAGGATCAGCTTTCTTACAGACTTAGTCTCATGGCAAAGCAGGTGTTAGTCTCAAGAACCTGCAGGGTACTCACTTTTCAAGGAGGCTCCATAAACTCCTTTAAAAATACTACAGTATTGTGAGAATAGAACCTGTTGCAAAATAGTACGAGGTTAGCACGGGTTGTGGTGACACAGTGGTTAGACCTACTGACCACACGAAGCCCTTATAAACAGAACACTGAACACTAACATCCCCTAAACTCTGCTGAAGATGTTACCTAGCCTGGTAACGAAACATTCGGAAACCAACCCACAAGCTCGGAGAATGAACCTTCACCCTCAGAATGCAGTATTGCAGGCTAACTCTGCCACTGCCAGGAGTTCGATCCTCATTGGCTTAAGGTTGACTCAGCCTTCCATCCTTCCGAGGTTGGTGAAATGAGGGCCCAGATTATTGGGTGCAATGTGCTGTCTAAACTGCTTAGAGAGTACTGTAAAGCAGCGGTCACCAAATGGTGGTCCGTGGACCACTGGTGGTCCGTGAGAAAATATTTGCATTTTTTATATTGCACTAAATCAGGGGTCCTCAAACTACAGCCCCTGGGACAGATATGTGCAATGAACGCTTGTGTTGCTGCAGAGAGTCTCCCCCTTCGGGGTCTGTAGTGTGGGTCGGAGGGGGGCAGAAATTCTGACTTGGGGTCTGCTTCGGCCTCCTGGTGCGGGGCTTTGGACGAAGGCTGGAGGGAAGTGCCGCTGGTGGCGAAGAGCCGGAGGACCTTGTTCCAGTGGGACTGCATCATGGCCTGGAACTGGCTGACCATCTCAGCCCGCTGAGCCTCCAGGCGCCTTTACTTGGCCTTGCACTCCCGCAGGTCTTCCCTCTGCTTGGAAAGCCTATGCTCATAGTCCTCAGTGAGGTGCTTCTGCTGAGCCTCCTTCTCGGTCAGATCCAATTTGAACTGAGCTGTTTTGTCAACTCTTTCTTGTGGTGGCTGCTTAGCTCCAACAACTGCTTCCTATTTGGGCCCTAAGGAGCCCGGGCAGGCAGGGGAGGAGTGGCTGTGAGGGGAGGAGCGAGTAGAGGCTGGCGAGGTGCCCCTCAATGTGAGTGACATCAAGTTGGCCATGACCACCGTCACATGACTACCTAGCCACCCCCACCCAGCCGGTCATTAGGCAGATCATATTAGTGGTCTGCGGGATTTAAAATTATGAATTTAGTGGTCCCTGAGGTCCGAAAGGTTGGTGACCCCTGCTGTAAAGCACTATGAAGCGATATATAATTGCTAAGTGCTCTTTACTACAAGGTTGGCTCTGTAAGAAAGTCTAATCTAACATAATATATGTGAACTCAGTTAATGTTTATTGATAGTTCATTTTTAAAAAGGGATGTTCAAGTACTAGAATCTGCTCATAAATCAGAGGATGTCAACTTGGAATCTTTCTTTTTCTCTTATCTCCGTGATAGCAAACCTATGGCACGCGTGCCACAAGTGGCACGTGAAGCCATATCAGTGGGCACGTGAGCTCAGGTCCGGCGCGCATGCGCGCGCCAGCCAGCTGATTTTCGGGCCTTCTGGGCCCACTGGGAGTCAGGAAACAGGCTGTTTCCAGCCTCCAGAGAGGGTGAGGAAGGCCCGTTTTTGCTCTCCCCAAGCTCCAGAGCCTTTCTAGGAGCCTGGGGAGGGCGAAAACGGCCTTCCCCACCCCCCCGGAGGTCCTCCGGAGGCCGGAAACGTTCCATTTGCCAACTTTCGGTTGGACCGGAAGTCCCGTTTTTTTGCTCTCCCCAGGCTTCAGAGCCTTTCTAGGAGCCTGGGGAAGGTGAAAACGGCCTTCCCCACCCCTCCCGGAAGTCCTCTGGAGGCCAGAAATGGCCCGTTTCCCAACTTGAAACGGGCCATTTCAAGTGATCCCCCGCGCCCCCCCCCTTTTGGCACGCGAACCAAAAAAGGTTCGCCATCACTGTCTTATCTGATTCAAAACATTTGTGACTTATATTCAGAAGTGTATTCGTTTTTTCCCCCCTGTGAAAACAACTAAACATTTTTGGGGTAACATATATGGTTTTCTCTCAAAGACTGGTATACATCATCATAGTACATAGGAACTGTCGAGAATTCACACTTTTATTTTCCAAACAATAAATGGGTATATAGAAACATCAAACATATAGAGACCTAGTCATTCCTTTACATGCCTTCCAAAGTTTTCTAGCTTTCTAACTTTCTGTTACGTATAGGTAGTAACCACAGTTGAGCCCAGAATTACAGTTGTAAGTTGTACCAGTCATTTAAGCAAGTCAGCACGTGAGTGTGCAATGGTGAATGCTGCAGTCATTAGGCAAATCCATTATCCACAATGAATGCTTTTTTGCCAGAAACCAGAAGTAAATGCTGATTTCTGTCAAAAAAAAAACCCTCTCATAAATTGCAGTCATGTGACTACAGGATGCTGCAAATGGCCATAAATGAAGGCCAGTTGTTGAGTGCCCAAAATGTGATCCTGAGATCTTGGGGAGGGGGCAGGGGTGAAATCCAGCAGGTTCTGACAGGTTCTGGAGAACCGGTAGCGGAAATTTTGAATAGTTCGGAGAACCGGTAACGGAAATTTTGAGTAGTTCGGAGAACCGGCAAATACCACCTCTGGCTGGCCCCAGAGTGGGGTGGGAATGGAGATTTTGCAATATCCTTCCCCTGGAGTGGGGAGGGAATGGGGATTTTGCAGTATCCTTCCCCTGGAGTGAGGAGGGAATGGAGATTTTGCAGTATCCTTCCCCCAGGAGTGGGGAGGGAATGGGGATTTTGCAATATCCTTCCCCTGGAGTGGAGTGGGATGGAGATTTTGCAGTATCCTTCCCCTGGAGTGGGGAGGGAATGGAGATTTTGCAGTATCCTTCCCCCAGGAATGGGGAGGGAATGGAGATTTTGCAGTATCCTTCCCCTGCCACGCCCACCAAGCAACACCATGCCCACCAAGCCACGCCCACAGAACCGGTAATAGAAAAAATTTGGATTTCACCACTGGGTGGGGGGGTGTCAATCAGAACTTCGAATCCAGGTCATAAATATCTCTAGAAAGTCCCATCATAACTTTGAATAGTTACTAAGTGACTGGTCGTTAAGTCGAAGACTTCCTGTACCAACTGCAACTAACTGGAAACTAGTGGAATAGCCCTGACTTTTGCAACATCAGCCGAACTTGTAGAAAACTAAACTACTCAAATCTGCTGACAAGCCCATGCTGCTGCCATAACCAACTGATCTCAGATCGGGCATTTGGAAGTGGACTTAGATCAAAGTAATTCACCCAATATTACCTACTTTGAAGGACAGGCACTCGGAGATCTTTCCCATTGCATACTATCAGCATACAAAACCGTTGTTTGACTACAGTAAATTGGATATCATTTTCTTTTTAAGAAAAAAGGGGATAGGAAGATGGAGTTCAGTAGTGGGTTCTAAAACTCTTTACTACCGGTTCGCGCGCGCACTCATGCACAGAAGCGTCCCGGGCGGGTGGGTGGAGCCTCCCGCTGCCGGCGTTACCGTTTCTTAGAACCAGGCCGAACTGGGAGCAACCCACTGCTGATGGAGTTGTAGCAAAGAATTGAGCGATGAATGGAGATGAATTATAAACAGAAAATGTTTGGGCTTGCACTGCTTGTTTTAATAGTCTGCCTTTCCCCATCTTACCTAGCTCAGGAATGCAGTTCCTGGATGCTAATGGTAGCTCGACGGAGCGCCCAGGCTCTTTTGGATTATGCAGTTACTGCTGATCCACGTATGTTGTTGGCTGTCCAAAGACACTTAGCTGCTTCTCAGGATGAAAATGGAGATACGTAAGTATATTTTGGAAAGATCAGATTCCTAATCTGAGATCATTTGCAGAGAACTAGTCTTCAAATTTCTTGACACTATTCTAGTATTTTCCTCATTATGGGGATACTCTTTCAGTGCAAATTTATGTCAGCTCTGTACTAAAGACAAGGCTGTGACTTAACATATTTGTCGCTCCATAAGACGCACCTGACCATAAGATGCACTCCCATTTTTGGCCTCTGTGCGTCCTGTTTTCGGCCTCTGCGCGTCCCATTTTCGGCCCCTGCACGTCCTGTTTTTGGCCTTTACGCGCCCCATTTTCGGCCTCTGCAAAAGTCCTGCGCTTGGCCGAAGTGTGGGGGCTGGTGAGTGGGTGGGGCTTCACGTGGAGGCCAAAAACGGGGCACGTGGAGGCCAAAAACGGGACAAGCGGAGGCCAAAAATGGCTGGCGGGTGGGGGCCGGCGGGTGGGCGGGGCTTCAGTAATATTCACTCCATAAGACGCACAAACATTTCCATCCACTTTTGGGAGACAAAAAAGTGCGTCGTATGGAGTGAAAAATATGGTAACTAAAGAACCTTATATGGAAAAGAATTCTGTAATCCCTGGTTCAACAAACCTTGTGAGAAACAAATTCCTCAACCTACCTAGCAAGATAGTTTTTCCTTCTTCTGAAATATGTGATATCATGCTTAAGTTGGTGAAAACTATGCCTCTCCAATGTCATATAAAATGATGGGGAGTGTGTGTATAATTTTTTATTAAAAGCAACAGGAAAAACAATTAAAATGCTTTTTAAAAAATTAAAATGAGTCCAGAGATGTCAGAAACAATCATATGGGAGGCAAATAAGGCTTACAATAAGATGAATCTTAATGAAGCTTGTAGCAAACCGGGAAGGGGGGATCACATTAAACCACAATTAAAAATAAAGGAATTAGAATTGATTCATAAACCTAAGCCAGGATGAGAAGCATTGAGATTGCTAAATAAAGTTAAACAATATTGGAAATGGTAGAACTTCATAAGATAAAATACATTAAAATAATTTTGAAAATTCAAATAAATCAGGAAAATTTCTGGCAAATTAGAAAAGACAAAGAAAGAAGGATGACAATAGTGGTTAATTAATTAGCAGGTCCCATACAGAATACAGAATAACAGAGTTAGAAAGAGGCCTTGGAGGTATTCTAATCCAACTCCCTGCTCAAGTAGGAGACCCTATACCATTCTGGACAAATGGCTATCTAATCTCTTTTTAAAAACCTCCAGTGATGGAGCACCCACGACTTCTGGAAGCAAGCCATTCCACTGATCAATTGTTCTTGCTGATAAGAAAGTTCTCCTTCATTCTAGGTTGGATCTCTCCTTGATAAGCTTCCATTTGTTACTTCTTGTTCTGCCCTCAGGTGCTTTGGAGAATAGGTCGACCCCCTCTTCTCTGTGACAATCCCTCAAATATTGTAAGGCCACTATCATGTCACCCCTGGTCCTTCTCTTCATTAGATTAGACATATTTAGCTCCCTCAACTGTTCATTGTATGGTTTAGCCTTCATCCCTTAATCATCTTTGTTGTTTTTCTCTGCACTTTCTAGAGTCTAAGCATCTTTTTTGTATTGTGGAGGCCAAAACTAGACTCAGTATTCCAAATCTGGTCTTGGTCTTGCAGTATTCCAAGTGTGGTTTTAGCAAGGCCTTATAAAGCAGTACGGACACTTCCCCTGATCTTAATACTAACCTGTTGATGCAGCCTAGGACTGCATTTGCATTTTGGCAGTTGCAGCACACTGCTGGCTCCCATTTAAGTGGTTGTCCACTAAGACTCCTAGATCCCTCTCACAGTTACTGGTATTATTTATTCTATACTTGTGCATTTGATTTTTCTTACCTAATTTTAAAATCTTACTTTTCTTACCTCTGAATTTTATTTCGTTGTGTATGGCCGAGTGTTCAAATCTGTCAAAGTCCTTCTCTAAGATGTTGGCTTGATATTGTCTACAAATTTGATGAATCCCCCTTCTATCTCATCTAGCTCTTTTATGAAGATGTTGAAGAGTACAGAACCATGTGGTACTCCACTGAATGTTTCTCTCCATTTTGATGTAGTTCCAGTAAAGACTGCACATTGAGTGTGGTTGATCAGTGAGTTACGGATCCATCTGGTGGTGATGCTGTCTATCTCACATTTTTCTCTCTTACAAAAGTAGTCTGTAATCTACTTAGTCAAATGCCTTACTAAAGTCTATGTCCACAGTATTTCCCTGACCCACTAATCATCACTTCGTAAGAGAATGCAATAAAGCACAATCTGTTTTTGACAAACCCATGCTGGCTTCTGGTAATAACTTTGCTTGTTTCTAAATGTTCACTGATCCGTTGCTTTATTATCTTTTCCAAGATCTTCCTGGGTATTGGTGTCAGGCTGATTGGACTGTAGATCCATTTTTTTCTCCTTTTTGAAGATTGGAACCACATCAAGGTCTTTCCAGTCCTCTGGTAATTCCCTGATGCTCCAGGATCTTTGAAAGATATAGTTCAGTGATTCAAAGATCACATTGCCCTGAGATGTAATCCATCTGGTCCTGGTGATTTGAAGTTTTCTAGAGTGGATAAATATTCTCTTGTCATTTTCTTGCCTATTTTGACTTGTTTTGCTAATCTGTCGTCCATTTTGATAGGTTGGACTATCTTTTGCTTTTGTGTAGAGACGGATGCAAAGAATGAATTAAGTAGTTTAGCTTTCTCCCTGCTACCTGTCATCTCCTTGCCGTCTTCTCCCATGAGTAGACCAGTCTTATCCTTGACTTTTTTCCTTGCTTTTTACATGTTGAAAGAAAGGTGGTTTTTATTATCTTTGCCATTTGTTACAAGTCTTAGTTCATTCTAAGCTTTAGCTTTCCTGATTACATCTTTGTACATTTTTGGGCTATTTGCTGGTATTCTGCTTTAGCTATGTGCCCCTCTTTTGCATATTTTTTTTATACTTGTCCTTTTTATCTCTCACTTTATCAAATAGTTCTTTATACATCCATTCTGGTTTCCTCTGAGTCTGTTATTTTTCTTTCTCAGTGGTATTGTGGTAGACTGGGCTTTTATAATCTTATTTTTCAGAGTTTCTCAAGCTTCTTGATTACGTTTCCCCTTTAAGATTTTCATCCATGGAATCCTTCCTAAGCTGTCTTTAAAGTTTATTAAAATCAGCTCTCTTAAAGTCTAAGATATTCATTTGACTTTGTTCTGTTACTTGTGTCTGCATTATGTTGAATCCCAATATGACATGCTCACCCTCCCCCAAAGTTCCTGCAACTTCAAACCGCTCTGCCATTTCATCTCTGTTAGTAAGAATTAAGTGATAAAAAGGCAACAAATTGCTATTTACAAGATAACAAATAAAAGAACCCATCTTTTTTCTAAAGGGACTATACTACAGGTGTAAAATTGATGAAGGATGTTGTTAAGTGAGACAGTTAAGTGAATTTTGCTTCATTTTATGACCTTTCTTGTCACAGTTGTTACATGAATCACTACAGTTGTTAAGTTAGTAAGGTGGCTGTTAAGTGAATCTGACTTTCCCCATTGACTTTGCTTTTCAGAAGGTCACAAAAGTTGATCACCTGACCCCGGGACAATGCAACTGTCCTAAATAGGTGTCAGTTGCCAAATGTCTGAATTTTGATCATGGGTCCTTGGGGATGTGCAGCCATCATGTGAAAAATGGTCATAAGGCACTTTTTTCAGTGCTGTTATAACTTTAGATCAGGGGTGTCAAACTCGATTGCATTGAGGGCCGCATCAGGGTCGTGTTTGACCTTGGGAGGCGTGGGCGGGGTGAGCGTGGCCAGGGTGAGCGTGGCCAGATCGACGTCACTCGTGTCAGGGACACCTGTGGCGGCCAAGTGCTAAGGCAGGACTTCCCTCAGACCCTCCCTCACTCTCATTATAATCTTCCTTCCTTCCTTCCTTCTCTCCCTCTCTCCTTTACCCCTTTACCCCTTTCCTATCTTCTGGACCCCTTCCTTCCTTCCTTCCTTCCTTCCTTCCTTCCTTCCTTCCTTCCTTCCTTCCTTCCTTCCTTCTCCTTTCTTCTTCCTTCCCCTCTTTCCTTATTTTTCTTTGTCTTTCCTCTTTCTCTTTCTCCTTTCCTGTCCCTTCTTGCATGCTCAAATGCAAAAGGGGAAACGTTTCTCCTTTTGTTTTGTTTTTAGTTTGTTTTGCTAGCCCTCTGCCAGCAAAAACAGGTCCCATTTTCAGCCCGGGAGGGCTGCTTTTCGCTGGCAGAGGCACTACGGGCTGGTCCTTTGCTGTTTCCAGGGTGGCACTTCAGGCCAGATCTAAGCACCTCACGGGCCGGATTCGGCCTGCGGGCTTGAGTTTGACACCCCTGCTTTAGATGGTCACTAAACGAATGGTTGTAAGTTGAGGACTAACTGTAGAATGAAGATAAATACTGGAATGTTAAAAGAGAAAAAAAACCTACATGAAGTGTACTTACTTTTTCACATGACTATAAATTGCTACTGAATTTCCATCACTTTACATCACACGAAAATAAAACAGTCCTTAATTAACACCATATATAATCTACAGCAGTAACTGTCTATTCAAAGAAAGACGAATAAAATTTTGCTTCTTTGGAACTTCTTCAGATCAGACTAATTGCAAATTCAAGAATCAATCAGAAACAGAATTCTGATGATATGATCCACCTAGTTCTGTTACATACACAAGAAGAGCTCAGTTAGTTTCTGCTCTGTTACGTAGGAACTGCCAGGCATGCCTAGGGGAACCGCAGAGTAGAGTTTGTGGGCAAATTGGAAGAGGCTTTAGGGGTTGCAATTCTCATTTCTGGTTGTTGACTAGTATTGCTGTTACCCTGTTTCCCCCAAAATAAGACATCCCCTGATAATAAGCCCAATCGGGCTTTTGAGTGCATGGCAATAAGGCCAAGCGCTTATTTCAGGGTTCAAAAAAATATAAGACAGGGTCTTCTTTTCGGGGAAACACGGTACAATTAGTGGCTACATCTCCTTGTTCTTACATCCATATTTTTCCCCCTACAGGCCTTTGCACTTAGCTATTATTCATGAGCAGACAGCTGTGATTATGCAACTGGTCCAGGTGGCTGTAAGCATTCCTAATCAACAGATCATCAACATCACAAATCACTTACAGCAGGTATAATAGGTAGTGTCTCAAATTCAGTGGTAACACATTTATGGTGAGAGACGGGTGTGCATGAACATAGGGGAGAACTGATCAGGAGGTATACAATGCATTCACTTGAACATAAGTATAGGTAGCCCTCAACTTTACGACCGCAATAGAGCCCAACATTTGTTAAGTGAATTTTGCCCCACTTCATGACGTTTCCACAATTGTTAAGTGAATCACTGTGGTTCTTTAGTAACACGGTTGTTAAGTGAATCTGGCTTCCTCCTTGACTTTGCTTGTCAGAAAGGTTGCAAAAAGGTGATTGTATGAGCCCAGGACACTGCAACCGTCATAAATATGAGTCAGTTGCCCAAGCATCCAAATTTTGATCATGTGAACCATGGGGATGCTGCAATGGTTGCAAGTGTGAAAAATGGCCATAAGTCACGTTTTTCAGTGCCATTGTAACTTTGAACTGTCACTGAATGAACTGTTGTAAGTCGAGGACTACTGTACCTGTACAGCTCTGTGTAATTTGATTTCTGGATTGCGCATACGGGTAAATTTGTAGTTGAAAATATGAATCACAGGTAGAAATTCTCTTTGGAGAAAGCCTATTGATCCTGTTAGCTTGCTCTGATCTTTTGATGGAACTTGGTTCTGACCATTTTGTTTTTTTTCTTAGACACCATTACATCTGGCTGTGATCACCCATCAGCCCAGGGTGGCTGGTTTCTTACTTCAGGCTGGAGCAGATCCCACTTTGCTGGATCGATATGGCAACTCAGTTGTGCACTTGGCTGTACATTTGGATGATGAAGAGATGTTGACGACTCTCCTCCGCCATTTGGGCCCCCAGACTCTCCCACTTCTTGAGATACCTAACTATCTTGGTGAGTAATGTGGGAATTGTAAGGAACCCGAGTCTCTTGTCACAGGACCCTTGAAATCAAATTGGATGTTGAAGGAGGGGTGACTGTGATGGTGGTCGTAAGCTGAGGACGACCTGTACTATACTATCTACTGCAGGGGTGTCGAATTCGATTCAGGGTTGTGTTTCACCTCAGGGGGCCGGGGTGGGCATGGCCGGGGTGGGCGTGGCCAGCATGACATCACTCATGTCGGGGGGCACCTGTGGTGGCCCGAGCGCTCTGCCAGCGAAAACGGGCTCCCGAGCTCCATTTTCGGCTGCGACGGCGTCCTGCAATCCTCCTCCAGCGAAAACAGAACTCGGGAGGGCTGCGCAAGACCCTCGCAAGCTCCGTTTTCGCTGGCAGAGGCACCGCAGGCCGGTCCTTCGCTGTTTCCAGGGTGGCCCCACGGGCCAGATCTAAGCACCCCACAGGCTGGATCCGCCCCCCCCCCGGGCCTTGAGTTTGACACCTCTGATCTACTGTATAATTCAGCATCTCAGTCTGGATCTATACTTGATGCTTCAGCCCTGGTTTGGGCTTGCAGGATGAGTCTCCCAGTCCTGCTGCAAGGGGTATAGTCTCATTATTCAATTATATTTACTGCTGTTGCTTCAGGTTTTTTTCCTGTGCATCTTGCTGTGAAGTGCGCAAAATCAGCCTCTCTTGAGTTGCTAGTTGAGAAAGGAGCGGATGTGAATGCAGCAGAACGGCAGAGTGGACGGACACCTTTACATTTAGCTGTTGAAATGGATAATCTTTACATGGCTGCATGTTTGATGAAGAAGGTGAGTGGGGGGTGGTGGTGACGCTAATGATGCGGCATGAGTCTGCTCCATTCTGCAATAGATGTGTTACAGTGCAGAAAGGTTACTATGAACAAATGGTAGTCCAGCTGGGAACAAGATAGATTTTATCGTTGCTACTTTGTAATGCTAGAAAATTAGAGAAATCAGGGTTTGCCGTGGGTTTCATAGAATAGAATAGAATAGAATTACCATTAGAATTAGAAGAATAGAATAGTATTAGAATTAGAAGAATTAGAATAGAATAGAATAGAATAGAATAGAATAGAATAGAATAGAATAGAATAGAATAATAGAATAGAATAGAATAGAATAGAATAGAATAGAATAGAATTAGAAGAATAGAATTAGAAGAATAGAATTAGAAGAATAGAATTAGAATTAGAATTAATAGAATAGAATAGAATTAGAATAGAATAGAATTAGAAGAATAGAATAGAATTAGAATTAGAAGAATAGAATAGAATTAGAATTAGAAGAATAAAATAGAATAGAATTAGAAGAATAGAATAGAATAGAATAGAATTAGAATTCTTAGAATTAGAATTAATTAGAATTAGAATTAGAAGAATAGAATAGAATTAGAAGAATAGAATAGAATTAGAAGAATAGAATAGAATAGAATAGAATAGAATAGAATAGAATAGAATAGAATAGAATAGAATAGAATAGAATAGAATAGAATAGAATAGAATAGAATAGAATAGAATTCTTTATTGCCAAGTGTGATTGGACACAGAAGGAATTTGTCTTTGGTGCATGTATCCTCCCAGACAATTTATAAGTAACTGTTTCTAAATAAATAGATAAATAAACAAACCATTCCCATTCATATCAGAGAGACATAGCATAACGTAATGTAACGTAACACAACACAACATAACATAACACAACATAACATAATTATAATATAAAATACAACATAATATAACGTAACATAAAGAACCCAATAACATAAGGAAAAAGAAGAGAGCGAAGGTCAGCTGGGGAGGTGAGGTACAGGGCTGCAGAGACCTTAAAGTGCCGAACAGCAGGAGTAGCTGTGGCTGTGGCTTCACACGGCTAGGCTAGGCTTCCTGCCACCCTGCTGACCTGGGTTGGGGTGATTGGGACATGCTGCTGTGAGAACGAGCAGAGGGCCTTTACGTAGACCTGGTCAGTACTGAGCTTGCCTCTCCCTCTCACTGAAGCCCCACAGGCTGGTTCTCCAAGGAGCACATCCAACATTTGCTGTAGAGCATGTGCTGGAAGCACTCTAGAGCATGGGTCCTCAAA
Source organism: Thermophis baileyi (assembly GCA_003457575.1). Lineage (NCBI taxonomy): Eukaryota > Metazoa > Chordata > Lepidosauria > Squamata > Dipsadidae > Thermophis > Thermophis baileyi. Next base: position 6,380,493 of record QLTV01014916.1, on the reverse strand, counting down.
CTACGGGCCATGGGCCACATGCAGCCCGCCGAAGCCATTAACCCGGCCCACACAGGACCACGAGGCTGCCCTGCCCACCCTTTGGCAGAGCGCAGGCCTTACCTTTGCGAGCCCTACTGGCTGGAACTGAAAGGTAAGGCCAACACTTTTGGCCTGCAGAGACGTTCTGGAAGCGGGGGAGGTGAAAAACGGGGCGCACAGATGCCCCAGGAGGCCAAAAAACGGGTGAAAACGGCCTGTCTTTGGCCAAAAAATGGGCCGATTTTGCCTGGTTTTGGCCTGCAGAATGCTGCTGGAGGTGGGGAGTTGAAAAATGGCCTGTTTTTCACCTCCCCCCACCTCTGGAAGAGAGAGAGAGAGAGATGATAGATAGATGATAGACAGACAGACAGACAGACAGACAGAGGGAGAGAGAGAGACAGAAAGAGAGAGAGAAAGAGAGGGAGAGACAGAAGGTAAGAGAGACAGAGAGAGAGAAAAAGAGAGAGAAAGAAAGAAAGGGAGAGACAGAAAGAGAGAGAGAGAGAGGAGAGAGAGAGAGAGAGAGATTTCTCAAGCTCCGTGGGGCTGAGAAGAATTGCTGCAAAACTGAGTTTTCTGAAGTGGACCACTAGAGTCCTAAACAATTGGAAAAAATGATCTAGTAAAAAGAAAAGTCAACCAAAAGAGCAACATGCAAACAAAAGCAAATAAAACACCCCCAGGAGTTAAACAAATAAAAGTTTAATTTGTGTGCATTGTTTAATGGACTGTTAAATTGGCCACGTCCACCTAGTCACATGACCTAGCCATGCCCACCCAGCCAGTCCGCCCTCCCCAACAGTCTGAGGGACCGTGAATTGGCCCCCTGTTTAAAAAGTTTGAGGACCCCCTGCTCTAGAGAAACAATCTGTAGGCTTCAACATATTGAAAGCTGCTGGCCCTTCATAACGAGGGGGAGTGAGCTGTATCCAGTATAGAGCCCAGACAAGTAGACCAAGCATTCAACACCCCCCACCCCAGATGGTGCAGAATGCAGCAGGCAAGGAGCCTGGCAAGGACAGGGAGCAATCCATCAGCTGCTCTAGATCATATGGCTGCTCTAGGTCATGATCCGCAACCCATGGCCACTTGCTTTCCCTAGGAGGTGACAGCCCCTGTCAAATGAGCAGCCCGTTTTACAAGACCATGGCTGGCTACCAGAAGGAAGCAGCAAGCTGCACCCCTGGTGGGCAGACCGGGCATGCACACAGGAATTCACAGTGGGCTGTGACTGCTGAAGTGGGGCAGGCTCACCAGGAGCCCAGGGGTTGGGTTAGGGTGGTAGTAGTGAGAAGAGCCCTTTTCTCCAAAGAAGAGGAGGAAGACAAGAAAGGTCATCTTGGGTAGGGTGTGTGTGGGATGGCAGGGGTGAGTGGCAGAGTGCAGGGCAGGAAAAAAAGGCAATGACGGAGTGAAGATAAGTGGGATAATTGAAGTGGAGGCAAGTGTGACAGAAACAGAGTCATTTGGTTGAGTTGGGCGGCTATAGAAATTGAATAAATAAATTTTAAAAAGGGTCCAAAAAACATTGCCAAGAAAATTAGAGGGACTAGTCTGCGTGCGGCCCTCCCGAGCTCCGTTTTTGCTGGCAGAGTTGCAGGAGGCTGTCCCAGCCGAAAACGGAGCTCGGGAGCCCGTTTTCGCTGGCAGAGTGCTGGGGCTGGCACAGGCGCCCCTGACACGAGTGACGTCGAGCTGGCCACGCCCACCCTGGCCACACCCACCTGAGGTCAAACACAACCCTGATGCGGCCCTCAATGAAATCGAGTTTGACACCCCTGCCCTAGGTGTTCTAATAAAAGTCTACATAGTGTTTGTTTCTTGATCTTTGTACAGCTGATGTCAGTAAAGGATAAAAGCTAAATATATGCAGATGATAAAATAGAATAATTAATAAAACATTAAAAAAAAACCCATGAGGGAGTATTAAATAGAAAGGTGCTTCCATTTTGCCATCCTGATTCCATCTCCTTCATAAAACTTTTATTCAGTTCTGACCTGTTTTACCAATTTGACAGACTTGCTGCTCGCTGAAGATTGCTCAGTTAATGAGGATGGAAACTAATGTAGCGAACAAATTTTTGAAATGCATGTACAGTTATAATAATACACACTAAACGTAATTGGCCTTGCAGTAGGTTTCTTAGTTGTGACATTTGTATTTGTTAAAATATTTATTATTTTGGCTTCATTCGGTATTGCAATTATTAAAAAGAGATAAAGGAAATAAGCTGGCATCTGTGAGATAAGCTGTTAGCCATTAATTAGCATATCCTTTTCCCGTCTGCTACTCTCTAGTTAGGTTTTATTATTAGTGTCTGTTATTTATTGCTGGCTGGAAGTAGTGAAATCTGAAATCCTATTTGGAAATGGTGACATTTTCAAAGTAGAAATTGTATGTTCAAGACATGGGTTTTCAAGGTCCAACAGGCTGTACCTACTTTGAATCTTGGAATCTAAATCCTTTTGCACAGATAAGAAAGGTTGTCTTTTATCTTTCACTCACTCTCTATCCTTTTTTTTTTCCAAGCTGGGAGCTGACGTAAATGCTCAGACGTCTGCTGGGAATACACCCCTTCACCTGGCAGCAGGATTGGGTTCTCCAATTCTTACAAAGATGCTAATCTGTGCAGGTAATGCATTTCTTCAATACATCCTGAGTAATTTAGCTTCCTCTGAGAAAGGGTGGGTTTGTTTGGAGAAAGGGAGGGGGACACCTCTTCTTTGACTTTTTGCTTTGCTGTGTTAAACAAGTATTCACATTTTGAAAGCAGGAATTACTGAAATTTTAAATTTCACATTCCGATACTTTTGTTTCTTACTATTAGTTTCCACCTTACCACATCAATCTCCTCTCTTAAACACCCATGTTATAGTTTATTTAACAATATTGTTACAAAATGTGTGTTGAAATATAAATGAAAGACAGGATAATGGTGCTACCTTGATAGTTATGGCTGGTGTAGTTCACAACATTTAGGGGAAATCATCTATCTCTGGTGTAGGATATACTACCATGCCTGAATTTATGACCATTGCAATACCCCTGTGGTGACATGATAACAATTTGGGCACTTAGCAATCCACCCAGAGGTGGTATTCAGCCGGTTCAGGTGAACTGGTAATGGCCATTTTGAGCAGTTCGGAGAACCGGCAAATACCACCTCTGGTTGGCCCTGCCCTTCTGCCCCCGCCTGTCCTATATTTCCTTATTTTTTAGCTCAACTGATTCGCGCGGCAGAGCAGATTGCCGCGGCTCAGCTGAGCTCAACAACAGCTCAGCTCACCAGTGCTGACACCAAGGGTGGTCTTTGAGTGCTGCCTCGTTTTCAAGCTACGCATGCGAGGTAAGCGCATGCGTGGAAAGTTTTGCGCATGCGCAGACATGCACGCGCTCACATTTTTGGTGCTGCTGGGCGAACTGCTAGGTAAATTATATGAATCCAGAGGTGGGTTCCTCCCCGTTCGCCCAAACCGGTAACGACCCGCTGGTGAAGTCACAGAGCTGGTTCGGTAGGTGCCGGTCCGTGGACCCCGCCATCTTTTTTTAAAAAAATTTTAAATTTTTTTTTTAATTTTTTTTTTGAATTTTTTTCCGGGTTTCTTTTCTTCTGCGCATGCGCAGAAGCCGAGTTTCCAGCACTGCACATGCGTCGCCATCTTGTTTTCTGCTTTTTTGGGGGGGGGTATTTTTTTGCACTGCGCATGCGCGCGGCCACGAGGCGCGGCCACACGGCGTGGGAGGAAGCGAACCAGCAGCGAGGTAAGTTAGAACCCACCCCTGTATGAATCCCACCCCTGAATCCACCCACCAAAGAGGTGATGCTGCTGCCTCCACCTACTTATCTCTCCCTCCATCTCAGCCACTCACCCATCTCACCAGTGCACACAAAACTGCCTGCTCTTTGCCCACCAGGCCTAGGAGGACTGGCCTGCCCCCCCCCCACTACCAGGCCCGGGAGCTTTGGTCAGTGACCGGGCCCACCGGAGCATGCAAACTGCCCCATTCACTTGCAGTGTTTCTGCAGCTATTGACAGGTGTGCCCAACCAACACAAGGAATAGCCTTCCTACTGAGACTGTCTCGTACCAGTCTGCAGGAGGGCTTATTTCTTGGGACCATTCAGAAGGCTTGAAAATGGCACCTGCTCTCGGCGCTTTGGAAACCCCCTTCTGAGAAAAAAACTTCCAAAGCATTGTAGGAGCAGGCCCCATTCTCGTGATCGTTCAAAAGCCTTCTGACGTGGAGGGAGCAGGCCTGGGCCTCCCAGGGTGTGGCAGGTCGCCACATGTTAGTGGCCTGCATGGGGCCTTCCCGATCCCCTAAGCACCGCCTAAGGATCTGTGTGATCACTTAACAACCACAACCAGGAGTTGCTGGGATTGTGGTCATTGAGTGAAGTGGTTATCTGGACATCTCACTTAATAATAATTAATAACGACAGTTGGCAGCCAGACATCTTTGTAGAACTCCTGGCTCTCTAAATACATGGCAACGGATAAACAAAACGAGCCTAACAGGACATATCGAGGCTGGTTTCCAGCGAGGCTTAAAAACCACAGCTGTGTTCATCAACCGAATTGGGGTCTTGTCTCTACCCCTCAGTGTGACTGTGGTGCTCCTCGACAAAATATCCATCACATTGTGTCCGAATGTCCATCAAGAGCTTACACCGGCCCAATGTCTGATTTTTTCAACATAGACCACCCTGTCCTTGAAAGGCTGGATAGACTGGACATTAACATTTGAACTAGTATAAGTCCATGTATTTGCCATACGCTAAATAAATAAATCATTTTGTTCAGTGACTTGAGATTCTGGTCCCAATTGTGATCATAAGTCAAGGGCTACCTATATTTTCCCATCTAACAGGTGCTCTGATCCTTCAATCCAGCAGTCCCCAGCCTTTGTGGCTTGGGGGACAAGGGGAGGCGATGGTTCTGTGTGAGCAGCAAGTGCGCATGCAGCTCCATTGGCCCTTGCCTGCTCATTGTTCAGCCCGGTTCCAAAAGGCCATGGCCCAGTAGTGGGCCGCAGCAGGGGTGAAATTCAGCAGGTTCTGACAGGTTCTGGAGAACCGGTAGCGGAAATTTTGAGTAGTTCGGAGAATCAGCAAATACCACCTTTGGTTGGCCCCAGAGTGGGGAGGGAATGGGGATTTTGCAGTATCCTTCCCCCCAGGAGTGGGGAGGGAATGAGGATTTTGCAGTATCCTTCCCCTGCCACGCCCACCAA
>QLTV01014916.1:6329774-6374590 GCA_003457575.1 Thermophis baileyi | reverse complement strand
GGGATTTTGCAGTATCCTTCCCCCAGGAGTGGGGAGGGAATGGGGATTTTGCAATATCCTTCCCCCAGGAGTGGGAGGGAATGGGGATTTTGCAATATCCTTCCCCCAGGAGTGGGGAGGGAATGGGGATTTTGCAGTATCCTTCCCCTGCCACGCCCACCAAGCCACGCCCACAGAACCAGTAGGGAAAAATTTTGAATTTCACCCGTGGACCGCAGCCTGGGAGTTGGGGACCCCTGGTCCAGTGGTTTGTTTGAATACTGTCTGAATTGGGGGAGGGAAAGGGAATCCTGTTTCAGGAGGGGATATTGTGTGCAGTTCCTGAATTGTATGTTTTTGGATCTTAAGAACTACATTCTTTTGTATACTAGGATTTGTTTCTCCCTTTCCTATTTTTGTCAAGCAGTTTGGGGCTGTTCAATCCAGCTTGTTTAGTTGCTTTTATAATTTTTGAGTCTAGTATAAAATTATATTTTGGATTCACCTTTTCCTTTGGTTGTTATTTAGCATTCATCCTGAAACAGGATGAATGGCTTAATCTACACACATCCTGCTGTGCAATATCAATTTCAGATTTACCTTGCAGACCACATTGATTGTAGTAATACTAAAAATAATGGATTAAATTTATATGCCCCTTGATTCCAAGCAACTCTGAGTATTTAATGATTCTTGATGCCCCATTACTTTTGTGCTACATAAACCTTGATGGGATATGTGATACAGAAAAAAAATTGGACTATTGATTCTTCTTTTTTCCAAACGAAGATGGAATTAAGAATGTATCCTAGGCATGGGAGATAAGAAAAATGGTTTCAGCAACATTGACAGTGTTGGCCTTTTGAATGATAATCCCCATAGCTGGGGTTTGTCATAATCAGATCTTTCGTCTGTAGTTTTGCTTAAAAGCATGTAAATTATTCATAATTTTTGCTCCGTTTTAGCGATGTTCAGACTGCTCTGTTTTTCCTTTCCCAGGAGCAGATGTTTTATGTGAAAATGATGAGCCCATTTTAGACCCTTCATCCCAACCAAACAGTGACGTTGAGCTGGATGAAGAGGAATGGGTCACAGAACTGGGAGAGACTTATGGTGAACTGGCTAAGCAAGGCCTGGATTATATTCCTGTGTTGGAGAGTGAGCAGTCCAAAACACGTGAAACAAATCAGGGTCGGGGACATACCCCACTTGATTTGACTTGTAGCCAGAAGGTAGGCAATGGCTGAAGTTGTTCAGTTGATTGTTGGAGCAGTGAAGTAATTCAGTTACTACTCACATCTGTTAAGAACTTCTGGTTTGCTCTCCGTATGTTTTTTACATCACATTTATGGTGAAATGGGCCCATATATACTGTTGCAGTTCCCCCATGAAAGATAGTCTCCTTCTAACTTCTTGCTAAAAGGTAACCTAGTAGAAATATTTCAGATCCAGTTTCTTTCTTTGTAGGTAAGAGAGATACTACTACAAGCTTTAAAACAGGATGCTGGAAAGAAGCAGGCTGGTATTTCTTTTGAGCCTAAGCAAGGTGGGTAAATCTGGCTGACTCCCACTACAAACTAATCAACTTGCCGGACTTTATTCAGTAACAGTAACAGAGTTGGAAGGGACCTTGGAGGTCATCTAGTCCAACCCCCTGCTCACGCAGGAGGCCTATACTTGATATGTGCCAAGTCATTTTGGGTACCTACTTGCTTCTGACTATGGAGAGGGCACTGTGCTATTTTGGACATATCCTCCTGCATAGAAATGCAGGGTAAGACTAGCAGTATTTCTGGGTTTGTTTTTTGTTTTTTGCAAATCAATAACACTCATTCTCCACCTCCAATCTCTTCTTTGTCCTCAGGGAACGTCCTGCTTTTGAATAACGATGTTCTTCAGAGACTAGAGACGCTCTTAAACCACGGCTGCCAAGGGGCAAATTGGACAGAATTGGCCAAGAAATTAGGTCTCTGCAGTTTAGTGGAGATGTACAAAGACACAGTTTCCCCCAGCAGAAGACTCCTCCTCAGCTATGAGGTCAGTCATCCTTCTCTCACACATTCCCACTGTCATTCCATTCTTGTAAAGGTTCCCCCGCACATGCGTGCTAGTCGTTTCCGGCTCTAGGGGGCAGTGCTCATCTCCGTTTCTAAGCCGAAGAGCCAGCGCTGTCCGAAGACGTCTCCGTGGTCATGTGGCCGGCATGACTAAACGCCGAAGGAGCACGGAGCGCTGTTACCTTCCCACCAAAGTGGTCCCTATTTTTCTACTTGCATTTTTACGTGCTTTCGAACTGCTAGGTAGGCAGAAGCTGGGACAAGTAACAGGAGCTCACCCTGTTACGCGGCACTAGGGATTTGAACCGCTGAACTGCCGACCTTCTGATCGACAAGCTCAGCGTCTTCGTCACTGAGCCACCGCGTCCCATTCTTAAGTTTCCCTTTAATTTCTGATTTTTTCTCAGATTGCTGGTGGCAGCCTTGAAGGTCTGTTGGAAGCACTTGGCTCCATGGGACTGACAGAAGGTGTGAGTTTACTACAGAGATTAGAGACTTTTGACAAGCTACAAAGTGCAGGTAACAATACAGAGTACACGTAAGGCTGCAAGGTGAATGGTGAAAGTAAAAGATAGTGATGACCTTTTCTCTCTACCTCAGAGTTGAAGGAAGACAGTGCTTATGGTAGTCAATCGGTGGAAGCGGAACCTGCAGCTTTATCTGGGAAACTACAATCTACCCCATTGCTGGAGCCACCTTCTCCCTTGCCTCACAACCAGCAGGAGCAAGTGCACTGACATGAGATGTTCACCTGGAGAAATGTATCGGTTGCTTACGCATGTGCCTCTCAAGAGTCCAGGATGCTGTCATGAGTGAGAATTGCTGTAAAGTCTGGGTCATCCCCATTTTTCATGGACAGTCTGCTGCCTGTATCAGCCAAAGCCCCATAAATGTGGAGAAATGTGGTTGTGTAGTCCAATACCAAGCTCTGATCCAAGCCTGCTCACATTCTAGAATGTTTTAACTATGGTTCCCCTTCATCTTATAGTGAGGATTTGTTTGACAATGAAAGCTGCCTGGTGGGGAGAGGATGCGGGGGGCAAAATTAGATTTCAGTGATCCATGCAGATTGGGATATTATAAATTAGTTTAGCCATTCTCTTGACTACAATTTTAATAACTATTAGGACATGCCACTGTTCATGAGAATGCTTTTATCAGCAGTTTCTATACACCCTGCCCAGTTTTTTGGTCCCAGATAACTGCTTCCTTTTACATTCCTTATTCAAAGAAGTCTTCTATTGCAGAATGCGTTCGATGAGGGGATAACTCAGTTTACTATTTATTGATGATTTAGGCTGCCCTGAGTTGTGTGCCAAGTTGTGTGCTATATAAATTGATTACATAAAATAAACTTGTTTTTATAGCATTTCAATGATGCTAATTCTCCCAATAAGAATAAACTCACTATCCTTGCTTATTGAAGCTCAGTTTGAAATAACTATTTTTAATTTTAAATCTCTTCTGGCATATGAATCTCCTTTGTTCAGAAAATTATAAATTTCATGGCCAGGAAAAAAAATGCAAAATTGCTTAAGATCTCTTTTCTTGTTGCTCAAGGTTTTCTTTAGCCATGTTTTGATCTGGGAAAGGAAAAGATACAGAGAGCAAGATGTTGCAGCAATAATAACACTCTGCCAGAATGAAATGTTTTAACATTTAAAAAGTTTCTTTAGACAAAAGTAGATCATGTATTGGCTTTATAATGTAGAGCTGCAAAACTTTCTCATATCTGTGTGCCTTTAAAATGTGGCTGAAATGAACATAAGATTGTAGACTAGTGAAGGTGAATGCCAGTTTCTTGTATTAATAACATTCTGTGTGACTAATTAACATGTAAAGTCAGATTAAAGTAAGATGTATGAAAATAATTGTACGTTACTTTGCATGCAGAATCAGAGATTTCCTGTGCTGAATAAAAATTTTCTACCTCTCTTGCTTAATGTATTTTTTCACCCTTCACCAAAATGCTTCAGCCTGGATCTAATGTAGAAAATCCTTTTTCCTCACCTTAGTTTTAACTGTATTGCTTCAGTGGGCTGTTTTCTACCAGTAATTTGTTACCTTCCTTTACCTTTATTCCTTGTAAAGTCACTATAAACCTTTTAAAAAGAAGCATCTTCCCTCTTCATTTTCTCTGTAGTGACATTTTTTACTTCCAATCTAGCAATCAAATCTTTATTTGGTTATAGAGCAGAAATCACAATTACCGGTAATTAAAATAGAAAACTGTGTGTGTGTGTGTGTGTGTGTACACACATAATACTGTGCAAAAAGTGTTAGGCAGTTGTGCAAAAATGCTGTAAATTAAGAAAGCTTTTTGAAATAGAAGTGTTAATAGTTTATTTTTAACAATTAACAAAATGGAAAATAACAGAAGAGAAATCCTAAATCAAATCAATATTTGGGGTGACCACCTTTTGCCTTCAAAACAGCATCAATTCATCTAGGTCCGTGATGGCGAACCTATGGCACGCGTGCCAGAGGTGGCACAAAGCCCTCTCTGTGGGCACGCGCGCTGGCCACCTGGTCTTCGGGTTTCCGGGGCTCTGGTGCGTGCGAAGACAAGCTGGCCGGCGTGCATGTCGTGCTGGAAACCAGAAGACCAGCTGGCCGGCGCATGCATGCGCACCGGCCAGCTGGTCTTCGAGTTTCCGGGGCTCCGGCGCGTGCGCATTCCGGTTTGGGCACTCGGTGCCAAAAAGGTTCACCATCACTGATCTAGGTAGTTTCTTCAAAAACAGAGTTTTGAAACTCAGCAAGGTTCCTTCAAGGTTGTTCCAAACATTTTAGAGAACTAACCACAGATCTGTGGATGTAGGCTGTCTCAAATTCTTCTGTCTCATCATGTAATCTCAAACAGACTCGATGATGTTGAGATCAGGACCCTGTGGGGGTCAAAACATTACTTCCAGGACTTCTTGCTCTTCTTTACACTGAAGATAGTTCTTAATGACATTGGCTATATGTTTGGGGCCGTTGTCCTGCTGCAGAATAAATTTGGGGCCAATCACGTGACTCCCTGATGGATAAATGTCTGCCTGTATTTCTCAACATTGAGGGCAGGGGGTGAAATCCAGCAGGTTCTGACAGGTTCTTAGCGGAAATTTTGAGTAGTTCGGAGAACCGGTAGCGGAAATTTTGAGTAGTTCGGATAACGGGCTTTTGAGTAGTTTGGAGAACCGGTAGCGGAAATTTTGAGTAGTTTGGAGAACCGGCAAATACCACCTCTGGCTGGCCCCAGAGTGGGGTGGGAATGGAGATTTTGCAATATCCTTCCCCCAGGAGTGGGGTGGGACTGGAGATTTTGCAATATCCTTCCCCCAGGAGTGGGGTGGGAATGGAGATTTTGCAATATCCTTTCTCCAGGAGTGGGGAGGGAATGGAGATTTTGCAGTATCCTTCCCCTGCCATGCCCACCAAGCCACGCCCACAGAACCGGTAGTAAAAAAAAATTGGATTTCACCACTGATTGAGGGCACCATTGATCCTGACCCAATCTCCAACTCCATTTGCAGAAATGCAGCCCCAAACGTGTATGGAACCCCCACCATGCTTCACTGTTGCCTGCAGACACTCATTGTGATACCACTCTCCAGCCCTTCGGCAAATAAACTGCCTCCTGCTATATCCAAATATTTCAAATTTTGACTAATCAGTCCAGAGCATGGTGGATAAAAATCGATGATTTTTTAAAAAATAAAATAAATAAAAATCGGATTTTTTTTATTTAAATTGGATTTTTTTTAATCCAATTTATTTTAATAAAATGCTTTTGGAGTAAAAATCCATCTAAAGATAGTTTTCTATTTAAGAGACATTAATAATTTAGTTTATTCAGCATGAAATGGAGCTTAGTTATGTAGCATCAGGCAGTATATTGTGCAATATTTACATTTTTGGTAAACTCAATGAATCCAAACTCTGCAAGCTGAGATAACATGCAACTGCATTGATGCATTCACACAATTTCACAGTTAACCATGAGATAAATCATAAAACAAAGCTCAGGAATATTCCTTTATCCTGTTGTTTTGCAAATCTATGTACACTACAAACTCTATGATTGTTTGAAGAGAAATGCATCTGTACCACCAGGCTCTAAGTGTGAGGAGGAAGGGCAAGCAGTAAAAATGAAAGTGAAACCTTCTAAGCAGCTTATAAATATAATATTAAAGAGCAGCTGTCATTTCAGATCCCTCATGGCAGCACCTGTTAGCGGGCATCCCCTCACCCGCTGCCTGCCACGTCCCTCACCTTGTTGTGTCACTGCCGCATCACCAGCCGTCCCATTAAAGTGAATGGGACTGTCGGCGAGACAACAGTAGAGCCGAGGTGGCGCAGTGGTTAGAGTGCAGCACTGCAGGCTACTTCAGCTGACTGCTAGCTGCAGTTCGGCAGTTCAAATATCACCGGCTCAAGGTTGACTCAGCCTTCCATCCTTCTGAGGTGGGTAAAATGAGGACCCAGATTGTTGGGGGCAATATGCTGACTCTGTGAACCGCTTAGAGAGGGCTGTAAAGCACTGTAAAGTGGTATATAAGTCTAAGTGCTATTGCTATTGCTAACAGTGGGTCAGAGGAGGAGCCACTGTGGGACAGAGATGAGAGTTGCTCTTTAAAAATTATGATTTAAATCAAGTTGATTTAAATCAAGCCTTTTTACTAGTGATTTAAATCATGATTAATCGTGGTTTAAATTGACTTGATTTAAATCAAATCCACCCTGGTCCAGAGCACCTGCTGCCCTTTTTCTGCACCCCAGTTCCTATCCTATCTTTTCATGCATCGTCGAGTTGCTTAGCCTTGTTTTCACGTTGCAGGTATAGCTTTTTGGCCATAATTCTTCCATGAAGACCACTTCTGGCCAGACTTCTTTGAACAGTAGATGGGTGTACCTGGGTCCTACTGGTTTCTGATGGTTCTGTGCTGATGGTACTGCTGGAAATCGTCCGATGTTGAAGGGAAGTAAGCATGATGTGTCTTTCATATGCTGCATTATGTTTCTTTGGCCGACCACTGTGTCTACGGTCCTCAATGTTGCCTGTTTCTTTGTGCTTCTTCAAAAGAACTTGAGCAGCACATCTTGAAAACCCAGTCTGCTTTGAAATCTGCTTGCTGATGCAGTATAACTATCTTTTGTTTTGTTCCTGTGCTCAGTTTTGCCATGGTGTTATGATGTGAATTGATGGTGTTTCAAAGGCAAAGGCACACCAAATATTGATTTGGAATTCTCTTTTATTCATTTACTTTCTATTTTGTTGATTGATTAAATTATTATTTCTATTTCTGAAAAACATTCTTAGTTTATAGCATTTTTGCACAATTGCCTAACACTTGTACAGTACTTTCTCCCTCTGTGTATTCTGAAATGTCTAAAAAATTTAAGATGGGTTAGAGCAGAGTGTCAAACTCAAGGCCCGGGGGCCAGATCTGGCCCACGGGATGCTTAGATCTGGCCTATGGGGCCGCCCTGGAAACAGCGAAGGACTGGCCCGCGGTGCCTCTGCCAGCGAAAATGGAGGAGGGCTGCGTGCGGCCCTCCCGAGCTCCGTTTTTGCTGACGGAGAGTTTCAGGAGGCCGTCGCAGCTAAAAACGGAGATCGGGAGCCCGTTTTAGTTGGCAGAGTGCTCGGGCCACCACAGGTGCCCCTGACACAAGTGACGTCGAGCTGGCCATGCCCCCTGGCCACACCCCCCAAGGTCAAACACAACCCTGATGCGGCCCTCAATGAAATCGAGTTTGACACCCCTGGGTTAGAGTTCATCCTATGGCGTAAAGTGCAGACTACTGAGCAGTACTTCATGGTAGAGCGAGCCAGACAGATCCAATAATAGCATTTTAAGATAAAATGAATTAGAATGACTAGGTATTTAGTAAAAAATGGAAATAATAACTTCTGGCATGCTCCTGCATAGAGGGGACAATAGAGCACAACATGTTCTGTCAATTCAATCATTCTACCACTGCATGGGCATAGTCTTTGTTGGAAGGGAATATTTTTGTAACTTCTTTCAGTAACAGCTGTGGAAGGGCATTGAATCTGGCTAAAGATAAGGCCCCTCTGAATTTTGGGATCATTATGTGATTGAGATATCTGGCTGGTTGGAGAGGGTATGCAGCGTGGCTCAAGATGGTGTTTCTTGAGCCACTCTGGCTGAGAAGTTGGCTTGCAACTGTAAATGGGTTAGGGTTGGGATGTGGCAGGAGCACATTCGTAGTCTATCAAGATGATGGCCATGAATAGCCAGAGAGCTGCAGTTTGGCTTGTATTACCTGGCTCCAGGAGCACTGGAAGGTGGTGTTCATCATTAGAGAGACCAGACCAACTGGAAAGAAAAAGGTCTTAAGCCAGTGGCAGAAGTTGTGAATCCAGGCAGATGTTTCAATTTTGAGAAGGCCAGCTTCACAGTGAAGGACTGCAGGGAGGTGCTTGAAAGATGGTTCTCAGAAATTTGGATTTCTTTCCAAGGGAAGGAATGACTTGTAGGGGCCCAACTGAGCTCAAAAACAGAGCTGTGCTTGAGTCTTAGCTGAGAAGAGTTTAATTGCTGCAGGTATATATGCTAGTATACTTTAGAAAAGTAAAAGGATTGTAAAAACCTGGTTTTTGTCATTTAATATGACATAGTAAGTATGAGATTTGCATTTACCTATAGCTTGGAGACTAGATTGGAAGATAATCCCCCAGATAGTTAAAGACTTGCTCTATTACAGGGGTCTGCAACCTTAAACACTCAAAGAGCCATTTGGACCCGTTTCCCACAGAAAATACTGGGAGCCACAAAACCTGGGTGGGTATGGCCAACTCGACGTCACTCACTCCCACCCAGTCATATGACTCTCTCTGTGTGTCTTTCCCTCCCTTTCTTTTTTCCCTCCCCTTTCCCTCCCTCCCTCTCTTCCCCTTTCCCTCCCTCTATCTCACTTTCCCTCCCTCTTCCCTTTGTCTCCCTCCCTTTCCCCCTTTCTCTCCCCCGTCTCTTTCCCCCCTGTCTCTCTCCCCCCCTCTCTCTGTTTGTCTCTCTTCCCCCCCTCTCTCCCGGGGGGGGGGAAAGGAACCCCTGAACTGGTGCTGGGTGGTAGGAATTTGACTTCCAGAGGCTGACAAGCCCAGGAGCAGCTCGCCGAAGACCAGCTGGCCAGCCGGGAGGCAGGGCATCACAACACCGGCGGCTCTGCAGGAAAAGCAACTGACATCCTGGAGGCGAGAGCAAGCTGATGATGATGCTCCATGTCGTAATGGGCTCCAGAAGGAGGGGACCCCATCTCCCCCATTGTGAAGCACACTAAATTTCATTGTGCAGTGGGCAGGCCATGGAGGCAGCAACAGCAAATGAACCACGACAGAGGTGGAATGCTGTTTCGGCAAGTGCAGGGGTTGCAAGCTCCCGCACTAAGGCTCTAGCCATCGCCACCGCCGCGACGGGGCGACAGCTTTCATCCCTCTGCCTCAACAGGGCGCCGCAGCAGAGGAATGAAAGAGCCGCATGCGGCTCTGGAGCCGTGGGTTGCCGACACCCGACTTAGAACAATTGATACTGTTTTTAAGGCAAAGAGTGGTCACACCAAATATTGATTTGATTTGGACTTTTCTTCTGTTCATTTACTTTCCATTTTGTTAATTGTTAAAAATAAACTATATACACAGACATTCATACTGCAAATTGTCAGACATGAGCTGCTCACTTGATGTAAGACTCAGGGCAACAATCTTAGCTTGCCACGTAGAGGACTTTGGCATGCTTAAAGGAGACTCCCCTCCACTTAATGTTCCACAAGGAGTTAGATCACAGTGAGTACTGCGGTGAGTTCACCCATTTCAGAATATTGTTACATTTGCTTTCCAACTTTGATTTTCTTAGAATACCTCATTCACTTGCTTGACGCCTGAAGAGTGTTTTTATAGAATCACAGGGCTTGAAAGGACTTTGGAGGTCTACTAGTCCAACCCCCTGCCCAAGGGGGTTTATTGCATCCCAGACAAATGGCTAATCTTTTCTTGAAAACCTCCAACAACCCACAACTTATGTCGATCAAATAATTGCCCTGTACCACTCTTAAGGATTCTACTATAGGTTCCCATAAAGGCCTCCCTCATACTACCCCCAAATTTTACAATGGTTCAGATTGGAACTAGAAGGAAATGAACTACATGGAAATCACACCTATAGGAGTCAGAGCAAATTCCATGAGAACAATCTTTTCTTACAGATTTCTCCTTTAAACAGATGCAGCCTTATCCCCGTCAGTCATCTCTAATAATTACTGCCACATAAGCCAGCAGGTGTAGTATTTGAGAAACAGCTTTAGACAAGTTCTATCTGTTATGTAGGATATGAATAGACCATGATTGTCATCTGTATCTGGGGCTGTTTACCTGAGCATTCACACAAATTGCCCTCCTTTCCCTCATACTTTTAATTTTAGGGTAATTTATTAGAAGCAAGAATCATATACAGGAATACGTGTAGGAAATAATGGCTGCCTTCAACACCACCATTAAATCCTTGGCATTACAAGGCTCCAAATGACACTTTTGTGTAAATGACAAAGCTACGTGTGTGAATGCAGAACTGATCAGAGTTACAAGTAAACAATCAGACCTTTTTATTCGGTGTAAAACATGTAATTCCTGGGTTACATTGCTGGTACCTTGACAAGGAATGGGAATTCTTTTTCTAGGAACCGCCCCTTTGGGGGATTATTAAGGTGGTTTTTCTTAATGGCCATTTCAGAACAAGTGCTTTTGTGCATCTGCATAATCCAGCATCTAAGACTAGGCTTCTCGCCAACATCTGAAAGATTTCTGAGAAAAATATGGTGCTTTCCACTCATTTATATTGAGGTGGTCAGTTATCTGTGTTTGAATTAGGCACCTGAAGCTGTGGATCCTGATTTATGGCATTCACAATAACACATTCTTTATCCTGTTTCTGTAATACAGAAAGAGTTTGAAGGAGAACTGTAGATGTTTGAGCTGGTTTACTTCAGTAACTGAAGAAGAAACTGTACAATTGTGTTGTTGTTTTTTATAGTCCGCATAGAACAGAAGAAATCTGACGTATTTTGAGATCCAGTACTGGATCTCTGGAAGTGGTGTTTGTCTCTCAGGTGTTACCCTGCAATATTCCACTATATAGGTAGTTATACCACATCTCCAGAATTTCATGTGGTTTATAGTTCTGCCCCAATGATCAGCTTGGTCCTTTTACCTTTCACTGCATACATAACGTTGTCATCAAGCTTTGAGTCGTGTCTTAAAGCCTTTTGAGATTATAAATTAAGGGACCAGGTTATCTATACAGGTGTTATGACCATACTACCTATGCAACCAATTGTTTGTTTGGGAGTTGGGAATGTTCCTGGACATCTGGAATCCCACCCACCCCATCTCTCTGAATATGCCCCCACCAGGCTCAGGCAATAGACTGGCCAGTTTTTCTACTATATAATCAATAGATTTTGTTCTGGTCACTCAAATTCATAAATTACTTGCAGAATCTAATTAGGCCTAAGACCAGCAGGCCCACTACGGTGTTCTGCTGTGGAACAGGAGAATGGGAGACAGCCACTATCCCTGATTTTACCTGTTAATGATAGTTCCTTTGAAGCATATGCGACCTCTGCCCAGTTTTGTAAGAGGTGAACAACTATCAGGGTAAGTCATGATCCAACTTGTGCTGATGAGAAAATAACCGAGCCATTCCAAGAGAGCTGCTGGTGGTGAAGGAATTGGGCTTCCGGGAAGAAGTTGCTCCTGCAGGCCGACGGTGCTGCATTGTATCTGCAAGGGAGGTGAAGAACCTCTGCCCCCAACACTCTTATGTAAAAGTATTACTGAACGTAACGTCTTGTCTTATGCATGCCCAAATTACCTTTTCTACTCCAGTGTGATTCAGCATTATCCGGTACTAAAAACTGTAAAATATATCACAAAAAATTGTAAGAAAAGGAAGGGAAGTAGTCTCCTTTCTTCCACTTTCCTATTCTTGGTTTTGCAGGAGATAGAAAAAGCTGGTACAGTGAAGCACTGATTAAGAATGCAGATCTGTTACTTAACCGTGGAGTTTAGTACTTTCACCCATAAGCTATAGTCTGATTACACTGGGAAGGCCGTATAATGTAGGACTGTAGTCATATCTTTCCACTGGTGAAGTTGATACAGAATTAGGCCCATTTATAATGTCTTCCCTTCCCTCCTGACCATGAGCAATGACAATTTGCAAATTTCTAGGACAGGAATGCCATTTTCTTTGCCAAGAGCGATCATCTATCATCTTTGTTGTTTACTAGTAGCTTACTGATTGTTGCATTTTATCTTGGAACTTGTGCCAGCTGGCTCCTGGTTCAGGGGAAGGCTGGACTGGGACTCCTTGAAGCTGTCTTCTGAGCTACCCACTGTAACAAACAGGGTGGCTTCCAAAGCTGCCAGATCCTCAGAGCCAGTCTTCAACTTGGTGCGCATTAGTGTAGCATAAATGCCATAGCGTAATTTCTGCAGAAAGCAAGAAGTAACAGGTTTGGTGCCCCACTTGGCTGATGTGTTAATAACAGTTACGGACTAAAGAAAAGGCAAGCAGTAACACATAAGTAATCTGAATAAGATGACATTATGTTTATGTTCTAGGGGTAACATGGGCATTGGAGGTAACATGGTGACTTCTGGATGTTTTGGACTACAACTACCACAATGTCTCACAACTGACTATGCTGATTTCAGATTATGGGAACAGAAATCTAAAATATCTGGAGGATACAGATTCACTCATAAATGTGTAGCTTTAAATCCTAAAATCTTATTTTATTCCCATTAAATCAACAAAAGGATTACCGTGTTTCCCTGAAAATAAGACCCGGTCTTAATTTTTTTTGGGGCCCAATATAAGCACTCGGGCTTATTTTCGGGGAGGTCTTATTTTTTTTCATCACAAGGCCCGGGCTGGCCTGGCGCCCTGCCCCCCTCATACACGCACAAGAGGTGGCGACTGCGCAGAGGCCAACTGCAGCAGGAAGTAGTGTGTGTGTGTGTGTGTGTGTGTGTGTGTGTGTGTGTGTGTGTGTAAGAGAGAGAGATGGGGGGGAGAGAGCACACTGCCAGCCCTGGTATAACTCTCTGAGGTTGGATCGGATCTCTCTTTCACACACATACACATACACATACACACACACACAGGTTGGATCTGATCACTCTCTTGCTCGCTCTCTGTGTCTGCGGTGGCAGTGGCGGTGCTTCAGTGCCTGGACAGTGAGGCGCTTCTCACTTGGCCGCTTTCCCTCTTTTTTCTCCCCACTCCTCCTTCTCCTTCACAGCTTTTGGCTGTCCATTGCAGCGCAGTGCCTGGGATTTACTTTGACAGCCGCGGGGCTTGGGGGATGGTCAATCCCCGTTCATGGCGTGGCGGAGAAGGCGGAAGGCAACCCCCACCCCCACCCCACCAGACCAGACGAGGGTGGCGGGGGTGGGGTGGGAAACGGGGCGGTGCCGAAAGCAGCTGAAAGTGTGGCGTTCAAGCCCTGGAAGATTGTGGGAAGCGTGTGCTTAGAAGCAACGAGTAACGAGAATTGCAGGCAAAGCTGTCCCTTTAAACTACCGTATCTTCCAGGGCTTGAGCATTCACCAACTGCTTCTCCAAATATCTTCGGCTTCAGCAAATTACTATTGGTGGCCTTAGATCAGTCCTGATGGAAGGGCTGCTAAATGAAAACATTTTCCCTACCACTCTTCTGCTACCATCTCCAACATTGCTTTGCAAATTCTGTTTGGATCTCGCGCTTTATCACTTTCTACTTACTTCAAATATCAGATATTCCTCTTTCTGCTTCAGTTCCTCATACTCCTTGCCTTTCACCTTCTTCTCAGGAAGGGAGGAACGATGCTCCAAGAGTTCTGCTGCCATGGCTTTAAATTTGATTTCATGACTCTTCAATTGCTCTTCCTATGGAAGAATGGGAAAAAAAGCTGCTTGATCTCTTATTGTAGGACCTCCTACCGTGTTTCCCCAAAAATAAGACCTATCCCGAAAATAAGCCCTAGCCTGATTTTTAAGCGTTGCTCTCGGCTGAGCTGCTTCTGCCTGGCGTGGACCTCCGAGGCCTCCATCTGTCCCGCTGCAGGGCCGCCACGGAGTTCCTGCCTGCCGAAGCAGTGGAGGGCAGGGGAGGGACGCAGCCCAAAGGCGACAGCAGGCAAGGCAGTGTGGCTCCACCGGCGACCACTGGTGAAGGGACCCTGGCAGGCCAGGAGGAGCAGCCCAGCCGAGAGCAGTGCGAGGCCAGCAGCAGCAGGTACGGGACGGGGGCTGGTCGGCAGAGGCTGCGGAGGCCTCCAGCCTTGCAATCCTGCGCAGGGAAGGCGGAGGATTGCTCCGGAGCTGCGGCAGAACGTTGCACCGGGAGGCCTCTACCCCAGGGATCCTGTGAGCCCCCCCCCCCATCCGGGATCATCACCAGAGCCAAGAGGATTGGAGTGGGTTGCTTTGCACAGCTTGCATTGCACAGCATACCGGTAGCATTGTGTTGCGCGGCTTGCTCGCCTTTCCACTGCAAGGGTGCAGGCCGGGGCTCGGTGACCAAGGAAGATGGGGTTTTGGGGCGTAAAGGGGCGATCTCCCACTCCCTCCTCCGTCCTGCTGCAGGGCCACCCCTGAGCTCCTGCCTGCCAAAACCGCAGGGTGGCCGAGAGCAGTGCAGCCAGGAGGGCGAAGAGCCCCCATGAGGCCAGTAGCAGCAGATGCAGCAGGCCCAGCAGCCAGCCAGCCAGCCAGCCAGAGGCAGGGGGGGGGGGAGGAGCAGATGATCCCGATGCGCCACATGGCCTTCTGCCTTGTTGTAGCAGCATCCTGAGCAATATGCGAGTTCCAGTGTCCCAGCAGCAGCAGGGCTAGTAGGCAGGGCGGGCGGAGGCCAGGGTGTGCTGAGAGCTTGGCCCATTGCGGCTGCGGGCAAGCAGATGGTGGGACGGAGAGGGCGGGGCCGGTGGTAGCAGTGCTCCCACTCCCGTCAGCCCCCGCGCTCGCCGCCTCCTATATGTAAAAAAAAAAAAGACACCCCCCAAAAAATAAGCCCCCCCCCCAAAATAAAACCAGGTCTTATTTTCGGGGAAACACAGTAATAGTAATAGTAATAGCAAATGTGCCCCAACTGGCATTCACAACGTGTCTTCACTTTCCTCTTTGCCCTCTGTGGTAATGTTTCCAATTTTACCAGCTCTTTAAATCTAAATTTTTGCACGGATACATGGACACACAACTGCCGCTTGCCAATTCCAAGGCAGTTTATTCAACTCTGGAAGTTTCATTATTTCTGAGCCCCCTTTTTTCTTTTGCATTATAACTTATTATCTTAACCCCATTCAATTTTTCTCCAGTTCTTCCAGAATAATTCTAGAATCACTAAAGAATGAAGAATAAAGATGACCCACTTACCTGTGACAGTCTTGTGGAAGAACTGGGCAGTAACGGGCGAGTGAATTTTTTTTGGGATCCAATGGCAGCTGGAAATGGTGGTGCGGAGAACATGGCTGCTACCACATTAATCCGTGTGATCCAGGAATGCATTTGTTCTGTGTTCCTGGAGTAAGATGTAAAAGAGATATCATTCTCTAAATCATATCATGGGCCAAAACAGCTTGCCAAAATTGTTTCTTTCAAAAAAATAACTTGTTCTCATAACTGTACACAAAAGAAATTCCCATTTCTCTATAGAAACCCATAAAACAGCCATGCATTTTGTGATTCTTAAAGGCTGTATGTTTAAAAATAGAATTTAGAAATGTTTAAAATGATACTAAGCCAGGGGTGTCAAACTGGATTTCTTTGAGGGCCGGATCAGCATTGTAGTTCTCCTCTGCAGGCCAGCGGGGGGAGGGGGGGCAGGGGGGAGACAGGACAGATGCCTCCTGCAGCCCTTTACCTGCCAAAACGGGGCAGGGGGGGGGCCGCGCGCAGCTCCCGTGCGCCTCATTTTCGCCCTCCATGGCCTTCTGTGCAGCACTCTGCTGGCTGAAAACGGGCCAAAAACAGGGTGCCCGCATGGCCCGTTTTCGGCTGGCAGAGGCACCGCGGGCCGGTCCTTTGATATTCCCAGGCTGGCCCCACAGGCCGGATTTAAGCACCCCGTGGATCCGGCCCGCAGGCCTTGAGTTTGACACCCCTGTACTAAGCGAAGGGGAAGAACCAAAGCCCAAATCCACATGATATCCCAACATGTGTAAGAGGTAGCAAAATAATGTATTTTATGCTAATATGCTGCTACCGTACAAGGTTTTTGGGCTATTGTTCCTGTGATCTAGGGGAAATGGTAACATTCCAAATGGCCCTTAGTCTGAATATAAAGCTTTATATAGTTTTTGTTCTTAAACCTGGAATTTTAATTTTAAGGAATATGCAAGAGATGCAGTGCTGCGTCTTTAAAATCTTTTTCTTTGTTTGGAACAGTCAGAAAGGAAAGGATGTAACAGGGAAGGTTTCATTCAGTGATAGACAAAGCATAGCTGTGTTTCTTTTTCTGATATTACCTATTGTGATTTGCCTAAGCAACCAATAGATCCTTCTAATAATGTAATAAGTAAAATTTCTACTTTTACTTCTAGAACTTTCCTTCTACTAAATAAAATTGATCTGCTGATAAATCAATCCCCCTCGCCCATTAGAGGCATCTAATTTACATTCTGTGCCCTCCTGCTTACTGGGCTTGGAAGAGGAAGACTCTCCAGTCAGCTGTCCTGAGGTAGAAAACGTTGGGCCTTTTGTTGTAATCTGATGCTTGGGTGGCCAGTGAATGATGGATGCTGATGGCATTTTTCAGATCTTCCTCAGCCAGGGCTTGGCCAGGTTTATATTCCTCCTGAAATACAGGTAAGATGTCTGTTATATTGCTTTCCTGATTGGTCATGTCGTTGCTTTCTGTTATCTAT
Organism: Thermophis baileyi; assembly: GCA_003457575.1. NCBI lineage: Eukaryota > Metazoa > Chordata > Lepidosauria > Squamata > Dipsadidae > Thermophis > Thermophis baileyi. Next base: position 6,357,637 of record QLTV01014916.1, on the reverse strand, counting down.
ATATATATATATAAAAATGGGTGTGTGTGTGTGTGTGTGTGTGTGTGTGTGTGTGTGTGTGTGTGTGTTCCAGCATAACTCTGGAACTCCTAGGCCATTAAGGAGAGCGAGTGCGGCGTCCTAGAGCGGCAATTGTTTGTGATGTCAGTTCCTTCATAGCTTCCTCTGGAAAGCCAGCCGTGACGTTCGCCCTCCAGTGGACCAATGGGGAAGTGCCTGATGGATTTGGGGCAAAGTGCCAGGATCGTAGACAGGGCGGGAAAGAGGGAGGGGGAAGGGAGAGGGCAGGGATGGTGGGCATCGGAGTAGGGGGGAAGAAAGGCCCCTCTCAATGGCTCCCTGTCAGACAAACGCTTTGACGTCTATAAATACCCGGGCAATGCCGGGTTATCAGCTAGTTTTCTATAAACGCAAGCCCATTCACTGGCAAAATGTCAGCAATTCTCCACGCTAAAACTTCAGAAGTTAAAGAAAACAATTGTACAAACCAAGCCTATCATTTTAACATATATATCCTTTCCAAAGTGGGAAAAAAAAACCCATGCAGAAGAGCGGCCTTCATCCTACAGTGGATAAGCAATGGTTAAAATGATCATGATATATACTTATCCTGTCATTTCAAAGGTGTATGTGCTTTTGTTCCTGATTTGTTTATCTTTTAAAATAAGATACAAATTCTAAAAAAAAAAAAAAAAATTGCAGAACTGCAAGGTCAAGCACTTAGTACACCTCACTCTAGTGTTTATCCTTATCTTCCCAGCCATGGCACTGACTTGGGCAGTTGTATTGTTAATCCTCACTTACTGACCACTTATTCAGCAACCATTTGAAGTTACAATGGCACTGATGAAGGAGATTTACAATTGGTTCTTGAAGTTGTGGACATTGCAATGTCCTGCGGTCACGAGTTCATGATTGGGACACTTGGCAACTAGTGCACATTTACAATAGTCATAGCATCTTGTAGTCACATAATCGTCATTTGCAAGAAAGTCAGTGGGGAAGATGGCGTAGTCATGTGACATTTGTTAGAATATTCATGACTGGGAGAGCCATGTTAACAAGGTTAGCCAATGAATAGGCATAGCAACTGAGTCAGCCAATGGGAGCTAACCACATCTGAGTCTGTGCAGAGAATCGAAACTGAAAACTTAAGCTTACGGCTGGGCGTGGCTCAGTCTCCACTCTCTACTCACTCTCCTCTCTACTCACTCTCCTTTCTGCTGAAATGAAACTAACTCCTGCTTGTGTTTACTTGAAGAAATAATCTACCTGTGGTATTGTATGTATATATTACTATGTTTATAAAGAAGTTATTGAATCCAGCTGAATCAGTCATCTGTGTGTGCTTCTGGTTTTGATTTTTATGCAACAAACTCTGATAACATTGCAGTTCCCAGACCACAGTGATTTATTCAACGACCACAGTCTGAACTAATATAAGTCAGTTCCATTTTATTACAACGCTGCTTAGCAACAAAATTGCCAGTCCCAATTGCACAACTTTCTCAGTGGAGGGAAATAGTTGTGGAGTCCATCAATCACTGTATTGGCACTGGTGGTTTTCAACTTTTTTGTAAATGATTATTTTCAGCATCGAGTTTGACAAGTTTGCAGAAGATGTAATTTGAGGGGATCACGAATGGTATTTTTATGCTGGATAAGTTAGCCAAATATAAACGAGTAAGTGTAAATGATGAACATAAGGGGCAAAAAGCTTAAATTTTAAAAAGCAAGGTGGTCAGTGGAAAAAGACATTGAATCTATGTCAAATCATTGGCAACAGCTGTGAAAAGATAAACTGCATTCTAAAGAGCATTAGAAATGAAAATAAAAGTGCCATTGCAGTAGTTTCCTTATACAAATTTGTTGTAAGTTCATGTGTGTATTTCTGGCTGCCACAATTGATATAACGGAACTGAAAAAAACACAGAAGAGGACAATTAAGCATTTTCCTAATGAGAAAATGGAATTTAGGCTGAAAAAAGGGGAACTCAGGAAAACATAATTTAAGTATCTAAAATCATGCACGGCATGGAGAAAGTTAAGTTTTTATCTCTATCTTAAGAACAGTATCCGGAATCTAATGATTTGAAATGGTTAGAAAGAGATTCAGAAGAGACAAAAAAACCACTTCCTCCCACAGGCCATAATTAACCTGTGGAAGTCATTAGTACAAGAAATGGCAATAGTCAGCAATTTGGATAATTTTAAAATTAGGGGAGGACAGGTATATCAAGGGCAATTAGTTTTGAGCTTAAGTATTGTCACAGACTAATTCAGTAGACCCATTCTTAAGTCGAGGTTTGATATTAAAGAAGCAGGAAGTATGCTTCAAGAATTCTAAAAATGAAAATGCCATATTCCACTGATGAAGATAGATTAAGATCAGAGGTGGTATTCAGCCGGTTCAGACGAACTGGTAGTAGCGACCTGCGGATGGGCCCGCACACCTGTCCCAGCGCTATGCCGTCCTATTTAGGGACTTTTGAAGCCGTGTGCATGCGTGCAAGCCACGCGTGCCAGCAAAGTGCATGCGCAGAAGGCTGCACGCATGCGCGGAAGGGGCGCGTGCAAGCATAGTGAGCGCTCACATTTTTGGTGCTGGGCGAACCGGTAGGTAAATTATGTGAATCCCACCTCTGATTAAGATCCTGGAATGCACAATTCACTGCTCATATCTTCCAAATCCAAGGGCTCTTGAACTGTGATATTCAGCCATATGTAATCAAATTATTGAAGAATGAACAAAATAAAGAATACAGTGAGGGAATGTAGGCCAACATTTTAATAGGGGCTTATTTCAGAGAATGTCAGTGGATTTCTCTACAATATGATTTGAATGGTGTTTTAATAGCTTTATATATTTTTTCCACAGCAGAAGAGCCACGGTGGCGCAGTGGTTAGAGTGCAGCACTGCAGGCTACTTCTGCTGATCACCGGCTGCCAGCAGTTTGGCAGATCAAATCTCACCAGGCTCAAGGTTGACTCAGCCTTCCATCCTTCCGAGGTGGGTAAAATGAGGACCCAGATTGTTGGGGGCAATATGCTGACTCTGTAAACCGCTTAGAGAGTGCTGTAAAGCACTATGAAGCGGTATATAAATCTAAGTGCTATTGCTATTGCTAATTTATATAAATACTGCAATGTATGAATATTTTAAGGAAGTTGGGCATATCCTTTTCACATAATATAATTGGGCATACAACTGAGATTCCATTCCTTATGATGTGGAAGTGTGTGTATACTTGTGAGAGACAGAGAGACAGAACGAGCAAGCAAGCAATACCTTCTGTAGATACAAGATCATTCCCTTTAGTATCCCATGGAAAGTCTTCCATCCCCGTTTTCCTCTTGGAGCTGTCAAACAAAAGAAAAAGTTGGTAAAATTTTACTTTGGCAAACATGATAAATTCTGCTGATATCTGAACTGTCTTTGTTGGTGCCAGGGAAAAATATGTCTATAGAGCAGTGATGGCGAACCTTTTTCGTGCCGAGTGCCCAAAGCGTGTGCATGCGTGCGCGAATGCACGTGTGTGTGTGCACACCCAAAATGCAATGCGAGCGCCCCTCGTGCATGCGCCTCCCCACGCATGCACCTTCCCCCCACGCATGCGCCCCGCCCCCCCTCACCCATTTTTGGCTTCCAGGTTGGTGCAGGCGGCCTTCCAGGCCCAAAACGGGGCACGGGGAGCACGCTCACACGTGCAAACCCCCAAAATGCAATGCAATCCCCCCTGCACATACACCCCCCCGCATGCACAGCACATGCCCTGCAGGCGCCCTGCCCCCCGCGCATGCACGGCAGGGATCCGGAGAGCAGCTGGCCGGCGGGAGGCGCGCGTGCATGCACAGTGGAGCTGGGCTGGGGCGACGGCTGGCGTGCCCGCAGAGAAGGCTCTGCATGCCACCTGTGGCACATGTGTCATAGGTTCGCCATCACGGGTATAGGGCCTCCTGCTTCAGCAGCGGGTTGGACTAAAAGACCTCTGAGTCGCTTCCAACTCTGCTATTCTGTATTCTGTAATAATACAACATGGCAGTGTTGGAAGAAATATCCATCTGGTTCAGTTCCAAGCTTGGAGAGAGACACTGGAAACATGGAGGCTGATTGGAAAGATGGTTTAATGATAGCAATAGTAATAGCACTTAGACTTATATATCACTTTACAGTACTTTACTGCCCTCTCTAAGCGGTTTACAGAGTCAGCATATTGCCCCCAACAATCTGGGTCCTCATTTTACCCACCTCGGAAGGATGGAAGGCTGAGTCAACCTTGAGCCGGTGAGATTTGAACTGCCAAATTGCAGGCAGCCGGCAGTCAGCAGAAGTAGCTTGCAGTACTGCACTCTAAACACTGCACTACCGTGGCTCATATGTTCATAATGATGAACAGAACCACCAGTGTTTATGATTCTGGTGCAGCTGACAAAATGTAGTTGAGAGTGGGGGTTTTTTATACCTTCTTTGGGCTTTGTATTTAAGCTTCCTGTTCCTGTGCAAGAACATGTCCTCTAATAGTCTATTGGCTGTTGTCAGATTCCTATGGGGTCATGTAGGGGTCATAGCTGGCTCTATAGGCAAAAGAGGAAATGCAAATCCTAGGTGCTTGTCTGAGCTAATTTTGTTGAAGTTTGGACGGCTCTGGGAGTGGTGCAATGAAAGGGCTTTGGACTGCTCTGGGCTGCTTCTAATCCTACCATTCTGCCTTTGTTCAGATTTTACTGCAGGGAATTTCAAAATATCCTGTCTTAAATGGATTACTAAATCTGCATTTCTAAAAAAGTGCCTCCTCAGTTTCTGCTTGGGGGCAGGGAGACTGAGGCTGCTTCCTGCCATGTATCTCCATTTCTCATTTAGGGAAATATAATATTCTGCCTTTTAAATATTTCTCAAAATATTTCATTCTTCTAGGAGAGGGGAGGCTTCCCACAGCAGGAAGAATGCAATGGAGTACCCCAAGGTTGTGTCTTAGGCCCAGTACTCTTAAATATCTTCATAAACAATTTAGATGATGGGATAGATAGGGAACTCATCAAATTTGCAGAAGAAACCAAGCTGGGGTGGGGGGGGGAATAGCCAACACTTTAGAAGATGAGCCAGCAGTATCTTCTTCCTACCACAGGGCCTATGCAGAAATGCAAGGTAAAGTTGTAGGCTTAAAATGCAAGATATCAACCATATTTGTGGAAAGAGAATGCCACAAAATGTCAGAAAAGCCTTATTTCCAAGTGCCAGGGACTAAAATCAATGTAAAACACGGAATGGGGGGTCTGATAAACATTTTTTTTCTGTCTCTCTCTCTCTCTCCCCTCTTCTATCTTTATAGCTTTCTTTGTGTGTGTGTCTCTCTCTCCTTTCTCTTTTGCCTTTCTGTGGATGCTGTCTGCATCTTCATCTTACATAGAATCCTGTTCATAGAGAAAGGGCTACTGTTCTTTTCTTGCATCACAATTTACAATTAAAGAAAAAGGAGGTCAGTAGAGGCCAGGAGACCTTAGGCCCCCAACCACCATGGGGATGAAAAAGGAAGAAGTAAAAGGAATCCTGTCTTAAAGCAACTACAGGCTTAAAAGTGGACCCTTGTAAAATAAGCCTCTCCTTCCTTACATTCCAAGTTGTATAATGGCATAAAGGTAAAGGTAAAGGTTCCCCTTGCACATATGTGCTAGTCGTTCCCAACTCTAGATCAGCGGTGCTGATCTCCGTTTCAAAGCCGAAGAGCCAGCGCTGTCCGAAAACGTCTCCGTGGTCATGTGGCTGGCATAACTAAACCCCAAAGGCACACGGAACGCTGTTACCTTACCATCAAAGGTGGTCCCTATTTTTTCTACTTGCATTTTTACATGCTTTCGAACTGCTAGGTTGGCAGAAGCTGGGGCAAGTAACGGGAGCTCACTCCGTTACGCGGCGCTAGGGATTCGAACCGCTGAACTGCCGACCTTTCGATCGACAAGCTCAGCGTCTTAGCCACTGAGCCACCGCGTCCCATCGTATAATGGCATAGCAAAGAGGAATTATCCTTCTTGGAGACTCAAAGAGCACCCTCCCATGCCCTCCTGTTTCTCTCTCACTCACAAACATGCCACCACTCCCACACGTACTCTTTTTGCAATCTGGTTCAGCATGGCTCTTGCGCACCAGGAAACCGTACTTGTACATAGCAATGCTGGGATCCTGTGAGAAGTCCAGGAAGGGGTTGCTGCAGCTGCTGATGCATTTGATAGACTTTGAGTTGGGGTCTGCCAATTCCGAAAGGGACTTTCGCAGCTCTTCTTCATCTCTAGAGGGGCAAAGAAGCATCAGAGATTCACCTATTTGACATATATCCTATTCATCAATATTCAGCCAAGGCTTTGACCCTATTTGAGATCGAGAAGCACGCATCTAAAAACCTGTTTAGTGCAGTGTCTTTTAAGGGACAGTATTTTAAGGATTCCAAAGGCCCAGGTCATCTCTGATTTTCTCAGTAATATGGGAGATTGCTACCCCGTTCCCCCAAAATAAGACATCCCCTGATAATAAGCCCAATCGGGCTTTTGAGTGCATGGCAATAAGGCCAAGCGCTTATTTCAGGTTTCAAAAAAATATAAGACAGGGTCTTATTTTGGGGGAAACACGGGTATTATATAGGAAAATGCCATGAACAAAACAGGCAATTTATTTATTCAGTACAGACAGCAAAATAGGCAGCTGAGAATATTGCAATCTTGTCTGGACTTCATTCTGTAGAGATTATGCAGAGATACTTATTATTAAACAGCAAGAGGAACAATAGCAATAGCACTTAGACTTATATACTGCTTCACAGTGCTTTGCAGCCCTCTCTAAGCGGTTTACAGAGTCAGCATATTGCCCCCAACAATCTGGGTCCTCATTTTACCCACCTCGGAAGGATGGAAGGCTGAGTCAACCTTGAGCCTGGTGAGATTCGATCTGCCAAACTGCTGGCAGCCGGTGATCAGCAGAAGTAGCCTGCAGTACTGCACTCTAACCACTGTGCCACTGCGGCTCTCAATATTCCCTTGATTATTACTTTTGTAGTACATCATAGCATGATCATTCTTTAATGTAACATCAGCAGAAAGGATGGGAGGATCCATACTTTCTATTCCGGGCCAGCTTTATTTTAAAAGGATTAAAATATTATGAAATGATGGGTCTTTTCCTGTTAAATAGAAGAAAAATTACAAACTGACCTTTTAGACTTTAATTATATAGTGAGTAAAAGGGGCAATTTGTTTCATTTTAAAGAATAAATTTATTATACTTGCTCAACTCTGATGCTAAGGGGAGAAGCTATGAAGCTCCTCAACCTCAATATCACTTGAAATCAGATTAGTACATTTAAAATTTACAGTTGAGCTAATAATGCTCTTATGAATATGAAGTGAAGTATTGCGTATCACTCACACAAAAAGTAACGACTCCCTCAAGCTGAATTCTGTTACCTCATGGACACATACTGTACTAGCTTTCTTAATAGATTACAAAACATGCCAGCTAGCTCTACCTGCTATCATCTGTGTACTACTAAAACTCTTTATTTCTGTAATGATTAACTGAGCAATTTTTTTTTAAAACTAAAGTACTTCAAATGGGCTAACTTACAGAATGCACACAAAATCTGGGACCCATGACTCCCATAGAATTAAAATTTGGCTAATTTTAAAAATCATTTTAAGACATAAAATTTATCATAAAGCATTTTAGCACATAATACAAAATGTCGTAAAACATTTACTATAAATCAATTGCTGATGTCTGTGCTACAGTTCAACATGGGCTACTTTCAAGGCAGATACATCTCTGAATACCTCTCTGAATTTTTAGGAATTTTTCAAGTACATTAGAAGATCCACCATTTTTGAGGGCATTGAGGAAACTTGTAAAGAAATATCTCTGAAACCATGATCCAAAGGGTCATGGGTTGTCTTGGTAACTAAATATTTGTTAACCTGTCTCAGAATTCAGGTTTACAAACTACTAGAATGACCAATCCCAGAATTATGGACACCAAAAATGCAAATGAGAGTTGGACTCTCCACTAAGCTCACTGTCAGATTGAAAGAAACAAACAAAACTCCAAAAATTAAAAATCTGTCTGGATGTCATCAGCATATTGATTTTTTTTAAATGTTTTATTAGTTTTTTTATTTTTAAATATACATCAATATCAATACATGAACAGTGTGGTCCCTGGGTATAATTCATTTTGATACAAACATCAATAATGATAATCACAATAATTGTTATATTAATCAAACTTATATAATCCTAGTAGTAATATACGTGGGTTTTTTAAAAAGTAGTTATTCAATATTTCAATATTCCATTTTAATGCCAATAATGTTGTAAGCATGCATGGTAATACCATCTTTCCCCCTCTAATCTTTTACATCAAATTATTACTTATATTCTATTATATAAAAAGAGAAAAAATATCTGCTAATATTCCCCTGTCTTATTTCTACCTCTACTCTAACTTCTAATCAGCTCACTATCGCTAATCCTAATATTAATACACATGTTTATATAAGGCATAGCCCTTCATTATTTAGTTGTTCAAAGTCACAATATGCCATTCAAGTACCAGTCTTCCCATTATTTAAACGTATGTTATAATACCCTTTTTCAACCTCCAATCTTTCCATCTAACTATTGCTTCATATAAAGGTGTGTATTCTTATGTCTAGCTCTATTCAAATTTCTAATCAGAATATTGATTAATAAAGACAGAATCTCCTTTAAGAGAAGTCTTTACTTATAGGGACAATGTTATTTGGCATTACTTTTTTCCAGAATGTTTTTCTGACTGCTCAACTTAGTCCAATGTACTGAGATTTTTCTGAAGATTGAAGCCCAAATATTTTGAACAACCTTCTTTAGGTTTCTTTCTTGGATTTCTTCTTCCTAAGGAACAACCTTCCTTAGCAATTTCTGTTTATATTGTACATCCAAAATATGAGGGATCTATTATGTTTCTTAAAAGAGTAAAACCATGCAATCCATCAGTATGAATTCCATCATATAGCAGTCACACAAGTGACTATCATTTCCAGCTCAAAACTGTCACCCAAAATGATAGTATCGTATAGAATATTACCTAAAACAAGAGTGTATTATTTCCTATATTTTTATACAGGTAGTCCTTGACTTACGACAGACTTGAGCCCAAAATTTCTGTTGCTTAAGCAAGACAATTGTTAAGTTTTGCTTCATTTTACGACCTTTCTTACCACAGTTGTTAAGTGAATCACTACAGTTGTTAGCAACATGGTTGTTAAGTCAATCTGGCTTCCCCATTGACTCTGCTTGTCAGAGAGTCACAGAAGGTGATCACATGACGCCGGCACACTGCAACTGTCATAAATATGAGTTAGTTGTCAAGTGTCCGAATTTTGATCACATAACTATGAGGATGCTGCAACGGTTTCTAAGTGTGAAAAATGGTCATAAGTCACTTTTTTCAGTGCCACTGTAACTTTGAATGGTCACTAAATGAATGGTTGTAAGTCAAGAACTACCTGTACTGGTTTACTCCTTAATGATTCCTGGGGAGGCACAAGTAGATTAGATTAGATTAACAGCGTTGGAAGGGACCTTGTAGGTCATCTAGTCCAACCCCCCCGCCCAAGTAAAATCAAAGCATGCCACAACAAACTGAGCCTAAATCATAACACTCTTTCGAACTAACATTTGATTTGTTTAAAAGTAATAAAAATGGGCATCCAATACCAGATGTCAACTTTCAAGTGCCTTTGTTTTATATTATTGTTAGTTCTGTTAAATACATCAGCTATTAGGAAAAAAGGTATATGGATAGTCCTCGACTTACAACAGTTCACTTAGTGACTGTTCAAAGTTACAACGGCACTGAAAAAAGTGACTTATGACCATTTTTCAGACTTATGACCACTGCAGCATCCCCATGGTCACGTGATTTATATTCAGATGCTTGACAACTGATTCACATTTATGACGATTGCAGGGTCCCTTCTCGCCTCTGGCTGGCGAGAGTGGAGCAGGCAGGACATGCACCTTCCCCACCACTGTGGCGGCGATGGCACTGGCCGGGAGGGACGCGCGAGCCGAACGTTTGGAGCCGCGCTTGGTGGAGTTTGCGAGCAGGCTCGGCGGGGCCGCTTAGCAAGGTGGGAGACCCTGGCCCATTTGGTTCGCTTCAGCGCGGGGTGGGAACGCAGAAGGCAGAGGAAATCCGTGCCTCTCGGCGTTCAGCACTCAAAGACTCATTTGGGGTGACTGGGAAGGGAGGGCGAGGGGCGGGACCAGCCAGTGGTGGGATCACCCGACAGGGAGCCACAGCGGAGGGACGAAAGAGCCTGCGGCTTGCCGACACCCGCCCTATGGCATACTGTGCTGGGACGATGGCGCGCGTGCCCACAGAGTGGGCTCTGCGTGCCACCTCTGGCACGCGTGCCATAGGTTTGCCACCAGGAATCTAGGGTGTTGGCTATTCCTGACAGTTTAGTATCATCCACAAATTTGGTAAGTTCCCCTTCTATTCCTTCATCTAAGTCATTTATGAAGATATTGAAGAGTACTGGGCCTAGGACAGAACCTTGTGGTACCCCACTGCTTATTTCCCTCCATTAGACATAGTACCATTAAGGACTACTCGTTGAGTACGGTTTGTCATCCAGTTACAAATCCATCTGGTAGTGAAGCTGTCTATCCCATTTTTTTTTCTAGCTTACGAAGAAGTAGGTTGTGGTCTACTTTGTCGAATGCCTTGCTGAAGTCTAAGTATATTATGTCCACAGTATTTCGCTGGTCTACTAATTTAGTCACTGTGTTGAAGAATGAAATGAGATTGGTTTGGCATGATCTGTTTTTAACAAACCCGTGCTGGCTGCTAGTTATTACTTTACTCGTTTCTAGGTGTTGGCAGATCTGGTTTTTTATTATCTTTTCCAGTATTTTCTCGGGTATTGATGTTAGGCTGATTGGTCTGAGATGACATCTGCCAGCTCCTTTAGAACTCTGGGATGTAATCTGTGAGGTCCTCGTGATCTTGATTCATCATGATCAAACAGGTGTTCTCTTACCTTTTTTTTGCTTATTTTAACTTTTGTTTCTAGTCTGTCTTTTACAGTTATGTTTTTGGTAGGTTGGACTATTGTTTCTTTTTGCGTGAAGACCAATTCAAAGAATGAGTTAAGCAGCTCTGCTTTCTCTCTGCTGCCTGTTACTTCTTTGCTGTCTTCTCTCTTTAGTGGACCAACTGTTTCCTTGAGTTTTTTCTTGTTATTTATATGTTGGAAGAAACTTTTTTTTTATTATCTTTGACTTTTGTTGCAAGTCTTTGTTCATTTAGAGCCTTTGCTTTCCTGACTTCATCTTTGCAGATTTCGGCTATCTGCTAGTATTCTGCCTTAGTTATGTGTCCCTCTTTCCATTTTTTGTACTTATTCTTTTTGTCTTTCAGTTTATCAGAGAGATCTTTGTGCAACCATGCTGGTTTCTTCTTGGATTTCTTGTTTTTCTTTTTCAGTGGTATTGTGCTGAACTGGGCTTTTATGATCATATTTTTCAGAGTTTCCCAAGCTTCTTGAGTTGTTTTCTCCTTAAGGATTTTCATCCAAGGAATCTTTCCCAACTTCTCTCTGGGCTTGTTAAAATCAGCTCTTTTAAAGTCTAGGACTCTGGTATCATTGTGTTCTATTGCTTGTGTTTGCGTTATGTTGAATTCTAGTATGACATGGTCACTCTCACCCAAGGTTCCTGCGGTTGCAACTTCCTCAATCAATTCTTCTCTGTTTGTAAGAATTAAATCCAGTATGGCTGTCCCTCTAGTTCCCTTCTCTATCTTTTGGACAACAAAGTTGTCAGCTAGCTTGGTTAGGAACCTATTTGATTGGAACCTATTTGATTAGGAACCTATTTGATTGGGATGATTTTGAGAGAGCTGAAGACCCCAACTAACTTAAGTGGGACGGATGACAGATGGACTTGGAATCATATCTTGAATTTTTTGAAATATTTTTTCTCATGAGAAAGTGGCACTGGCACTTACCCCTTTGCTAGATAAAGCAAGATAATGGGAGGTCTATGGAGATTCTCAATCATCCAGGTCATGGTTGTTCCAACGGTGTTTTTCAAAAGGCAACTAGACTTTCTTGAAGGTTTTTTCCTGAAAATATTTCACTTCTCATCGAAGAAGCTTCTTCAGTTCTTCTCAGAACTAGTTTTCTAGTTCTCAGAATTCAGAATAATTCTGAAAACTCAGAATGTTTTCAGGGCAAAAAAAACCCCCCAAGAAAGTCCAGTTGCCTTTTGAAAAGCACCTTTGGAACAACATAATAGGATTTTAAAAGTTGGATACTAGAGTTGGACACTAGAGGGAGGTACAGGATAACAAAGAATGGAAAAAATACTCTAACAATGAATTTTTTTTTCATGGAATGCCAAGAAAATTTTATGAAGATTTTTGACAAATGTTCTTTGAAACTCTCAGAAATGATTGACAAATAGTTAAGGATGCAATGGAAGAAGAACAAGATATTCTGGATAAGTCTGAAATTAATAAATAAATTAATATGTGACAAGGAAGGAGAGGGATGCAGGAAAGGATGTATTGAACTTTCAAATGAAACAGGATGGTGCTTTAATGTCCACAGAAGATATAGAACTATTAAATTATAAAAGAGAGTTGGATTGTTATTTTTTTACTGGGTGTATAAAAGAAATAGGTTCTAAGGGCTTTCTGAGAAGTGACAAAAATTTGGCTTATTTTTACTAATTACTAATGATTATTTACTAATGATTATTACTAATTACTAATTATTTACTGGACCTTTGCTGATAAGGAATGAATGATAACTATTTTGGATTGTGTTTTTAGTTGAGAAATTAGATACAGGGTGAAGAGAGTTTAGATTACAACTTAAGATATGGCAATAAATTTAAAATTGTGCATATTTGTTGGGGTGAAGGAGGAATCTTTTTTCTTTTATATTTTTGTAGTTTGTACCATTTTTATTCCTTATTCCTACTTTAATAACATTATTTGAAGAAAATCATTCTGAAGTTCTTGCGCTCCCTATCATCATGGAATAGCCATAGGGGAGGGGGGGGGGAAATTCACCAGGTTTTGATGATCATGACAAGTTCTGTGATACTGAGGTAACCCAGCAATTCATTTGAGTCATCCAATACTGATTATAAAATAAAGCTTGAGGGAAGAGAATTCCAAAGCCCCCTCTTTCACCCCATCAAGGTTCATCTCAAAGAGTACTTAAATGACTTCTCACATCCTTTTATGGCCTGGCCAGCACAGGAAAGGTTTTGGATATGTAAGATCTGAATGAATGAGAGTGAATGTGAGATATTACTGGTAGGACCATAATGGAGCCTCATATTTACACTTGTAAATCGTGATGATGATAAAACAGGTCATTGTATGATCAAACCCAATTTTACCACCTTTTGTCATGCCCCAGCATATAACTTTTATATACTGTTGTTGCTCTCTAGCCTCATCTAGTGGCCAGAGGGACAAATATGCCCCAACATACGATTTGTATAATTACAAATTTCAACAATTGTTTAATTTAATAATATAATTACAAATTTAATAATATAATTACAAATTTCAATAATAATTACAAATTTCATACAATTGTTTCAACTTCTACCCTCAAAACGACATTATAGAGCATTGCACACCAGAACAACTATACACAAGGACAGTTTTTCCCCGAATGCCATCACTCTGCTTAACAACTAATTCCCACAACACTGTCAAATAATTTACTAAGACTGTATTACTATTATTCTTCTCTTCCTTACTAATATCTATCTCTTTCCACTTATTACTATAACCATGTGCTTGTATCTTTCAATTTATATTGTTTTTACTTGTTTCCTAGTACGATTTGATAGCTTATTAGTAACCTTGACTATCACTAAGTGTTGTATCTTTTTATTCTTTATGAATGTATTTTATTCTCCTTATGTACACTGAGATCATATTTCACTGAGACAAATTCCTTGTGTGTCCAATCACACTTGGCCAAGAAAGAATTCTATTCTATTCTATTCTATTCTATTCTATTCTATTCTATTCTATTCTATTCTATTCTATTCTATTCTATTCTATTCTATTCTATTCTATTCTATTCTATTCTAGGTCTCTGCATTCTTTGAAAAGGGTTCAGAAGTATGTTAAATTTCACCTAAGCCCAAGTCCCTCTCCGAAGTTGGTTAAAAAAGCCGTGATTTTTAAGCTTCTGCAAATGTCATGCCCCAGCATATACTGTAACTTTTATATACTGTTGTTGCTCTCTAGCCCCATCTAGTGGCTGGAGAGACAAATACCAAGTATATTGTTTGAAGCTGACCCAACCTCTTTACCCATCAGCCCGCATTCTCAAACCAAGTGCATGCTGGGAAGCCATGCTCCATTTCCTTTAGCATTTGGAGAAGGCAGAAGCACAAAGAAGAATGCATCTTAATCTGTGGCACATGGTCATCCAAGGACAAACCCATCCCACACACAGAGGATTGCTGGTGAGATTTAGATTGCCTGTATTTATTAATTGTTATGTTCAGCCAACCCAATACTGCGAATCTTGTATTTGGTTCTCATTGTATGTATTCCTATTTTCCCCAGTTTCATCATATCCTGTTCTTTCAATAAAGCATTCAGATATATGCACACGGTCTGTTTTATTGGAGGATAGGTGGGTTTAGCTGCATGTCGAGCTGCCAACAGACTAACGTGTAGTGGGGACAGAACACAGCCAATCATTAAATGAACACTGTGGCCCTTCTGTAAACCCATTATTTGCTATGGGGCATTTTTGCTGTTTTTCAACAAAAATGTAAATTGCAGTCATGTGACTATGGGATACTGCACATGGCTATAAATGGGGCCAGTTGCAGAAAACCTGCAATTTGGTTATGTAATGGGGTGGCATCCTAACTTTGGAACCAGGTCATAAGTACCATTTGGGGGATCTGCTGTAACTTTGAATAGTCGCAAGGGCTATCTGTACTGATAGTCTTCTATACTCTTATTGAGTAATGTTCACTGATAGAATTTAATATAGTCACAGATCAGAGTTCATATGAAATATGCTAAAAATAAAAGTAAGTATAGAAACACAAAACAAGATAAGAATGTTCCAATTGACGGCAGATTCTTAGGTAGGCAGTTAGAGTATGTTTAACAGTGTAACGGAATTCAGCTATATTCAGGGAAACCAGGTCATACTGATCTGATAATAGGAAATACACATAAAAATGATCAGAATTTCCTGGGTATTCTACCAGGCAAGAAGTTATGAGGCAGACCACAATTCCCAGGATCCTCATATGAGTTAGGACTGTCCCTGCAAGAGGCTATTAAAATGACAGCCCTGTCCCATTATTACTCATATTTGTTGTTGTAAGTCGCGAAGTCGTGTCCGACCCATCGCGACCCCATGGACAACGTTCCTCCAGGCCTTCCTGTCCTCTACCATCCCCCGGAGTCCATTTAAGCTCACGCCGACTGCTTCAGTGACTCCATCCAGCCATCTCATTCTCTGTCGTCCCCTTCTTCTTTTGCCCTCAATCTTTCCCAGCATTAGGCTCTTCTCCAGTGAGTCCTTCCTTCTCATTTGGTGGCCAAAGTATTTGAGTTTCATATTCAGGATCTGGCCTTCTAAAGAGCAGTCAAGGTTGATCTCCTCTAGGACTGACCGGTTTGATCGCCTTGCAGTCCAAGGGACTCGCAGGAGTCTTCTCCAGCACCATAGTTCAAAGGCCTCAATTCTTTGGCACTCAGCCTTTCTTATGGTCCAACTTTCACAGCCATACATTGCAACTGGGAAAACCATAGCCTTGACTATACACACTTTTGTTGGCAGGGTGATGTCTCTTCTTTTTAGTATTCTGTCTAGATTTGCCATAGCTTTCCTCCCCAGGAGCAAGCGTCTTTTAATTTCTTGGCTGCAGTCCCCATCTGCGGTGATCTTGGAGCCCAGGAAAATTACTGTACCCTCATATAGGGTACAGTAATAATGGGACATGGCTGTCATTTCAATAGCCTCTTGCAGGGACAGGACAGTCTTAACTCATAGAGAACTTTTTAAGGTCTGCCCTCCAAAACTGCTATGGGGAGAGCATTAAAGCCTATTTAAACTAGTACTCTTTGGAATCTGGAGACAGTTAGTTGATGTGAACATCTCAGTGATTAAAAATGGGGGCTTGACTGCTCAGAAAAAAACTTTATTGAGTAAAGCAGTCTGGTTTTGTTGGACTTCTAGTTAATAATAGTTTAAATGCATGAAGTGCACACTCATAACTAACGTGATACTGCCATTCAAATGGAGGGAGGGGGGGGGGACGCCTAGGCACCTTGGAGTATTCTCACCTTTTGTGGAGTGAGGGCCATGTGGATTGCTTCAGTTTGCTAGAAGCGGAAGACAACCCTGGGAATGGCTCATCTGTTTCTCAGGAAGGGCATTACAATAACATCTTCACACATGTGGATTGGCTAAATCCACATCGGACTGGCGGGAGGGATTCTAAACACCTATTTCTAACTGTCTAGTATCGGAGGGAATTTAGAATCTGCTTTGCCTTTATTCTGCTATCACCTCTTTTCAATAAAAGATTCCTTTTGAAATACCAAGTTTCAAGAGTCTACACTTTCTTGGGAAAGAAGGAGAGGCAGGGCCTTACAACACCTCTGTAGAAAAACTAAGCTGGGAATTTTTATTAAATTGTCCTGGTCCATTCTGATTCATAACTATCCTCACTAAAAAGAAAAGAAAAAAGAACTCAAGCTTATGGGGAAGAGGAAAAAAAACCCAGTAGCTTCAACCAGTATGCTAAGATGCAAATCCATGCACCTTTTTGAACTGTAATCAGCTCTGCCTCCCTCCCTAATACTGCATTTGGAATGCAAGGGGCTACCTTTTTTTTTTTAGGAATTTAGACTGGATCCTTTCAAAGAAGAGTAAAGGAAGCACAACGTCCTAGCTGGGCACCAAAAAGTAGTTATGCATGAGCCTTAGCTGAATATAGTTTCTGTGTGCTGCTGAGGTATGCTTCTCTTTCAGACTTTTTTTAATAGTTATAGTCTGATTGGCTGCAGTAACTATTACATATCCAGTGTTGTGAACATTACTTTGGATTAGTACCATAAAGTTTAATATAATTGCACATTTCCATCCAAATCTACCTTTTTGAACATTCTCACTGAGCCGTGGTGGCGCAGTGGTTAGAGTGCAGTACTGCAAGCTACTTCTGCTGATCACCGGCTGCCAGCAGTTTGGCAAATCGAATCTCACCAGGCTCAAGGTTGACTCAGCCTTCCATCCTTCCAAGGTGGGTAAAATGAGGACCCAGATTGTTGGGGGCAATATGGTGACTCTGTAAAACTGCTTAGAGAGGGCTGTAAAGCACTGTGAAGCAGTATATAAGCCTAAGTGCTATTGCTATTGCTCTACTTCAGTAATTTTCACATCTCCAGAAAAATACACAAGGAAATTATTACTTCCTACACTGATCTTGGAAAACTTCCCAGCTACAAAGAGAAACAAAATTTGAAAACTATTCTTAAACCCAAAGAGGAAAATTTACATATACTATACATAAAGTGTCATTATTAACGCAGATCTTCACTAAACCTTCTCAGCTCCTATTTTTGTCTATCTCATACTGAAATCTTGACAAAGTCTCTTCCCTTAGGCAACTCATTCCTCACTGGGCTCATTCACATACAATATAGGTAGTCTTCCATTTACAACATTTGTTTATGACCATTTGAAGTTATAACAGCACAGAAGTAAGTGTGAAAAATGGTCATTTCACACTATATTCAGCTAAAATGGTCATTTTTCACACTTACAACTGTTGCAATATCCACAAGGTCAAATAATAAAAATTTGGGCGCTTGGCAACTGGCATGTATTTATGACAGCTGCCGTGTCCCGGGGTCATGGGATCACCTTTTATGACTTTCTGACAAGGAAAGTTAGTGTGGGGAAGCCATATTTACTTAACAACCATATTACTAACAACTGCAGAGCCTCTCTTAAACAACTGTGGCAAGAAAGATTGTAAAATGGTGCAAAACTCACTTAACAACTGTTAGCAATGGACATTTTGGATTCAATTGCGGTTGTAAGTTGAGGAATACCAATAGTAACTTTTGCTGTGTTTTCCTTCCTATTTTTCTATAGTGCACAGAACCTAGTGGAGTGGCAAAGTAGGCCCAGTGCCCATGGGGATCTGGCGGGGCAAGATGGGTGTGTGTGTGTGATAGGTGAGGGCATATATGCTGTAGCATCTCTGCAATCGGTCATTATTATTATTATTATTTATTAAATTTGTATGCCGCCCAACTCCCAAGGGACTCATAAGTCATAAGGGTGAATGACTGCAGGAGCGCTGCAGCAGACATAACTTTGGGACTGGGTTGTAAATACCTTTTAGGGGTCTGTTGTAACTTTGCTGGTCACTAAGGGATCAGTTGTAAGTCAAGGACTACCTGTATTCAAACAATATTTCACGATTATTCAATTCAAGATTATTTCAGTTTTCTTTATAGCTATATCCACTAAAAAGATGGCTCCCCCCTCCCATATTTGACAATGATCCACTTGACGATTACAACAAACTGGAGCAGATGTCTAGACCAAGATGTTAAAGCAGACAGCAGCACATTTTATTTTCATTGTGAGACATATCTTGGATTTATGTGAAAAATAAACAGGTAGAAATAAAAAAATAAAGGACAAAATTACAAAATTATTCTTAGAAAAGGAATATAAGTTTTACTATAGACATTAAACAGGAGTACTCACATGGCCCACTGTAGCTTTTCATTCTTGATAGAGCTATATACAGCCTGCAGAGGTAAAAGAAATATTATTATTTATTTATATAACTACATCATTTGCAGTATAATGGCTATAGTAAATGTTATTTTTTTTCTCCATGTTCCTATAATGTTAGAATTTAAATTACCGTATTTTTCGGACTATAAGATGCATTCCCCCCAAAAAATAGTGGGTGGAAATGTCTGTGCGTCTTATAGAGTGAATGTTGCCAAAGTAAAATAAATTATCTATCAGATCTAGCTTTTGGTACCCCCTGCATATAAACGTGAAGACAAATGTGAATGTTTTCCAAATTACCGTATTTTTCTGTCTATAAGACGCACTCCCCCCCCCCAAAAGTGGGTGGAAATGTCTGTGCATCTTATACAACAAATGTTGCCGAAGCCCCGGCCACCCGCCGGCCCCCACCCTTCGGCCTCTGCCTCCCAGCAATTTGCCTCCTTGCAGCAAACAGCAAACAGCCTGGTCAGCTTCAGCACAGCCTGATTTAGCAGGAGCAGCTGATTGGCGGTTGGATCGGCCTCCCGGAATACCGCCATCCCCAAAGGTTAATAGGACTATCTAAGGAGTTAATAAATGGCTGGGAGTCAAAAGGAGGGTGATAAATGTTGGAATGTCATTGATTGGGGTCAGTTTATCTTTTGGGAATCTCTATAGAGCTCCATGCTAGTTGTGAAAGTGGCTAGTGGTGAGACAGTATTACTCAGGGTTGGATAGTCAGCCACCAGGGAAGAAGTCTTGAGTTTACCTCTTGGTCACAGTGTCTGAATGTTTAGACTGGATTTGGTATTTTTATCTTTCTTATTGATAACTAGCTGATACCCGTGCTTCACTACGAAACTATGTGATGGGGCTTGATAAATTGACACTTAAAGCTTGAAAATTAATGAGTAGTTAAAAAAGGGACTGTATTATTTCGTTAGAGATGGTAAGCTAAGTTTCTGTTACAGATGAAGACATTATTTGCATAGCATAGACTTTAAATTCGTCCCTCAGATGAATTGCTCAGGACCTCCCTGTAAACAGCATTCCTGGTTTTGCTCTCTGGCTGGAGGATGACCAGGCTGTCAGGTGAATTGACTCTGGAGCATGCCACATAGAACTGGCCATGAGAGAAACAGGCAGCTTCCCTTACTTGTGTTTTCCTAATCGCATCTGTAAATCTTTTCCTCCGTTTTTTGCCTCTTTTCCCTTTAACTGGTGTTACAGTAGAAGGAACAGATTCATCTGAACTGAGGAGGAAAATAAGGGAGGGGGAAAAAATCTGTCTGTGCCTACCAGCATCCATCAGTATTCAACTGGCTAGCATGGCTTAGCTCAACTGTTCTGTAGTGAAGCTGCTTGCTGCTGTGAAAGCAAAAGCAAAACTGAAATGCTTGTGTTTTGCATTTGGATCAGATTTCTTTTCAGGTAGGGAGGGGGGAGTAGAACTCCTTAGCATCAGAGCTTGTTAATATTAATATAAGAAATACATGCTGCGATGGTCATTTTGAAAAATCCTTTCAGTGAGCACCTAGAAGCCAAGACATGGCAAATTTCAAGTTTGTAGGCTTTACGGTTCTGGAGATTTCGTGATTAATGTGTGAGTGGTTTTCGCTTTTATATATATAGATTGTTAAGTATGGTATGTTAGATACCAGTCTATTTGAATTCTAAAGCCCCAGAGCACTTTAGCTTCTTCAGTTTATATGACTTGCTCTATTTTATGCCCTCACCTCTTCTTGCTTGCAAGCAAATATTTCTTGCAGATCTTCCAATGCACCATTGTTGCTACTTTGTCATGCAGTAGTTTGTAGTCAGCTTGTGCAATCTTCTTGCAGCAGCTAACCAGGTGGTCCAATGTTTCCTTAGCTTCTTTGTAAGGCGGCACTTGTTGTCTTCTTAATTCTGGCTTTCCATGCATTTGTTCTTAAGGCTTGATTTTGTGAAGCTAGAATTAGCCCCTCTGTTTCTTTTTTCAACTTTCCTGCTCTTAGCTCTTGCCAGGTCTTGCTATTATCTGCTTTCCCCGCTATTTTTTTAAATAATAGTGCTACTGGCCATGTTTTCCCATGTCAGATTGCTCTCTCCAGTACTCAGTAAATAGTAGTAAATTATTGTTGTTTGTTGCACTGTCAGCCAAATGTTCAGACTGGATTTGGCATTTTTGTCTGCCTATTGCAGAGGTCTTCAAACTTGACAACTTTAAGACTTGTGGACTTCAACTCCCAGAATTCTCCAGCCAGCATAGCTGGCTGGAGAATTCTGGGAGTTGAAGTCCACAAGTCTTAAAGTTGCCAAGTTTGGGGACCCCTGGCCTATTGAGTACTATTATTAGTTAAAGTGGTTTTTATTAAATTAGTTTCATATAATAAATGTTTGGATCTCAATAAATAATCTGAAACTTAATGAAGGAGTTGATAAACTAAAGATTTTGAGGATCACTGCTCTAGGGCTACCAGATCTGATTTAGATTTTTTTAAATTTCCACATTGCTATCTAGTGATTTTCTAGTTTACTGTAATACTGGTCATATAGCAAAGGTAATTAGCAGAAACTTTATGAATGCTTTACCCTGGTTCAGTTCCAGTTTTGTGAAGGGTCCAGACAATATTGGAGTGGTTCCTTTATTTAGAAAGCAACACACAACAACCCTTCCCACACAATATGCTTTGCTGAGTATTAGTGAGCCATCTGAACTTGCCAATAGTGTGGTCAGAGCAGAGGTGGTATTCACTTACTTTCCCTACCGGTTCGCAAATGTGAGCGTGCGCGTCCACGCATGCGCACAGCCTTCCGTGCTTGCGCAAAGCCTCAAAAATGTGGATAAATGGGACGTGATTACATCCGGGCAGGTGGGTGGGGCCAGCCGCAGTCAGCGCTACCGGTTCGCCCGAACCGGATAGAACCGGCTGAATACCACCACTGGGTCAGAGAGAGCTTGTTAGTCCTGAATTAAACAAATTCTCCATTACTTAATCTTAGTTGTGGGAATTCCAGAACGTTTGTTATTTAAAACCACAATAATTGATTCAGGCACAATGCATTCTTAAAATTTGGAAAATGGCCCTCAAATCCAAGAAGATGCCTATATGGTTGATTAGCACTAAAAACAAAGCTATTTGGGCAAGAAAAGTACCATTAGAAAGTAGAAGACCCATTCCAATAGAGAAAACAAAAAGGAACATAAACATTTGCAAAAGAAATGCAATGAGGTGGGGGGGGGGAAGGAGCATATTGCCAAAACCACAAAGAGTTTCATTCCTTTTATGACAGAACTTTGCAGAAATGGCTAAATTGATTTGTTTGATTAGGGAGGGAAAAACTACTTTTATAAAAGGCTGGAAATCCTTTATACACTTTTTGCTGAAAATGGATAAAAATGAACTGGTGATTTCTGGATTTACAAATTAATAAGAGTTGAATATGGGGAGAAACGAATCATGTTATGCAATATAAGGAGGGAAATGCTTCAAGTTTCAAGGCACAGCACAGATCAGGGAGGATGTGAGAGGTGCACAAGAGGCTTGGGTTGGGGAAGGTGTGTGAGAGGTGCAGCACGGATTAGCCACGTGAAGCTGTGTGAGAGGCACTACACGTCAGGTATGAGGGTGACCAGCAAGAGTGCAGAGAGGCTGGGGGAGGGTGTGCTGACTTGCAACTTTCTCTGCCAGCTTTCCCATATACTCTCTGGGGAAGCCAGAAGGGAAGATTGCAAATGGCATTTGATTGCAGGGAGCTGCCACTGGTCATAAGTGTGAATCAGTTGGCCCAGATTGCAATCACATGACTGCATGGATGCTGGATAGTGAAAACTCCAAGGACCAATTATGGCTACCATTCATTCAGTGCCATCATAACAAGTGGTTGTTGAACAATTGGTTGTAGTTTGAGGACTACATGTACACTATTCAGGAGTCTATAGTCATGCACTGTTCTAAAAGAATTATCTCCGCAGAGATGAAAAATGTAGATATAGATACTTGAAGTTTAAAGGCTAATAAAATCTTTCTTCAGCTGATTGTCCAGAAACTCCTTCAATGTGGCTAAATCCTGAGGGGGGGGGTACTGCCTCATAGCTGAGATCTGATTCCTGGATTAAAATTAACACCCCAGATTTAACAATTGTTTATAAGAAAAACAAAAAAAGTCTGTGCTCTTGTCGTAGCTGGGGACTTCAATCAAGCCTGTCTAAAGACAGTTCTCCCTAAGTTTGTGCAGGATGTGCAGTTCTCCACCAGAGGGAAGAACACTTTGGACCGTGTGTACTCTAACCTGAAACAGGCATACAGAGCAATCCCCCTCCCCCACCTGGGTACATCCGACCATCTTTCACTGCTGTTATGCCCAAAGTATGCCCCTCTCAGGAAAAGAACTCAGCCAGTCATGAGAATGGTTAAAACCTGGCCAGAGGGTGCTCTCAGTCAGCTGCAGGACTGTTTTGAAACCACTGAGTGTTCTGACCTAGGCATTCCAAAACCACAAAGCAGACTCCTTGTGCCGACAAAAAACCCTTTTTATTAAGTTACTGTGAATTTCTCTCATTCACATCCAACAAAGTCTTTCAAGAGAGCATTTACAGTCACAGACCTTATCTGGCTTGGAGAGCTGCCAGGCCGATATCTTCAAAATTTGGCAAGAAATCTCTGAGAGTCACGAACCAATTAAGCGAATTGTCTCCTACAAACTCCCCTCCCCGTTTGCTCCTCTTTTATTCCCTATGGGAGGGGCCATTCATCGTCCACCTGTGGCCTTACTCCCAAGTCGACCCTTGTTCCTCAGCTGTTCCCTTTGTCTGGCAACTCTGCGCATGCGCACACAGGGAACAGATTCGTCTGCCTCACTGATGTCTGATTCTAAAGGCAACTGATAACTGTCAGACTGCCCTGGCCCCATCTCTGCCTCCGACGCAAAGCACTCGTCAGAGCCTTCCCCAGACTCCAGGACTGGCCCATGTTCCTCCCCAACCTCCTCACTGTCCGAATCTGCTGCCAGCTCCGCTGGCTGCTGGCGGGCCACAACACTGAGTGGAGTGTATTTGAACATCAAGACCTGCATGAATACACTGATGCCGTACTCTCTTACATCAAAGTGTGCACTGACAGCGTAACAGCGGACAAGTGCATCAGAGTCTACGGGAATTGTAAACCTTGGATGACTGCTGAGGTATGGATGCTTCTGAGAGCCCGGGATTCTGCCTTTAAGGCAGGGGACAGTGACAGGTATAGGGCAAACCTTAGAAGAGGCATTAAGATGGCAAAACAACAATACAAACATAAGGTGGAGAACCATCTAGCAGACAACAACCCAAAGCAAGTGTGGCAGGGACTGCACAGTCAGCAGAAGGACTGTTTTGAAACCACTGAGTGGAGTGTATTCGAACATCATGACCTGCATGAATACACTGATGCCGTACTCTCTTACATCAAAGTGTGCACTGACAGCGTAACAGCGGACAAGTGCATCAGAGTCTACGGGAATTGTAAACCTTGGATGACTGCTGAGGTATGGATGCTTCTGAGAGCCCGGGATTCTGCCTTTAAGGCAGGGGACAGTGACAGGTATAGGGCAAACCTTAGAAGAGGCATTAAGATGGCAAAACAACAATACAAACATAAGGTGGAGAACCATCTAGCAGACAACAACCCAAAGCAAGTGTGGCAGGGACTGCAGCACCTAACTAATTATAAGGGCAACACAAGGAACACGGTCAAAGCTGACACCTTGTTGGTAGAGGAGTTGAACAACTTCTTCGCCCGCTACGAGGTGAAAAGACCAGACCCCGTAGCCTCTGCCCACCGGCCTTCTGATTCCCAGCCTCTCACCCTATACGAACACCAAGTGAGAGCTGTATTGAAGGCTGTGAATCCCAGCAAAGCTGCAGGTCCAGATGGGGTGCTGGGGATAGTGGTAAAGACCTGTGCCGACCAACTAGCAGGGGTCCTGACAAGGATCTTTAACATCTCCCTGCAAACGGCCAATGTTCCATCATGCTTGAAAGCAGCCACTATTGTCCCAGTCCCAAAGAAAACAGCAATTAACTGCCTAAATGACTACACACCTATCGCATTAACGTCTGTAGTGATGAAATGCTTCGAGAAATTGGTTCTCCAACACCTTAGGACAGTGATGGCGAACCTTTTTTTGCTCGGGTGCCAACAGGGCATGTGTGCCCATAATGCAACGCCCTCCATCCGCGATGCCCCCCCGCGCATGCACGCAGGCCTCACTGAAGCCTCTGGACTTCCGGTAGGTCCGTTGGGCCATTTTTCGCCCTCCCGAGGCTTCAGGAAAGCCCCCTGAACTT
Source organism: Thermophis baileyi (assembly GCA_003457575.1). NCBI lineage: Eukaryota > Metazoa > Chordata > Lepidosauria > Squamata > Dipsadidae > Thermophis > Thermophis baileyi. The sequence goes on along the minus strand of QLTV01014916.1, from coordinate 6,332,493 downwards.
TCGGTAGGTCGAAAACAACCTCCCCCGCCCTCCGGAAAGCAGAAAAATCAGCTGGCCAGCACGCACATGCGCGCTGGAGCTGACACAGGCCAACGCCTCGCGTGCCCTCAGATATGGCTCCACATGCCACCTGCAGCACGCGTGCCATAGGTTCGCCATCACGGGCTTAGGACATGCCTCCCACCAGACTTTGACAAACATCAGTTTGCCTACAGGGGGAATAGGTCGACAGACGACGCCATAGCTACTGCTTTACATTCTGTAGCGAGCCACCTGGAGAAACCCGGAAACTATGTCAGGATGCTTTTCATACATTATAGCTCGGCCTTCAACACCATTCTGCCGAGCATACTTATCGAAAAACTGACTGACTTGGATTTTCCCTCTTCCATCTGCGACTGGATCAAAGACTTTCTGAGGGACCGGCCACAAACAGTGAGGGTTGGGTCTGTCATATCCACCTCCCTGAAGCTTAGCACTGGCTCCCCACAGGGCTGTGTGCTCAGTCCCTACCTGTATTCACTGTACACACGATTGTGTATCGTCTGACCCATCCACTGTGATCATTAAGTTCGCAGATGATACCACCGTACTGGGTCATATTACAAGTGGAGACGAAACAGTGTACAGAGGGGAGGTTCAAAAACTATCCACATGGTGCTTAGAAAACAACCTGTACCTGAACATCAGCAAGACAAAGGAGATGGTGTTAGACTTCCGGAAGAAGAGAGAGGAACCTGCCCCACTTTACATCGAGGGGGGCTGTGTGGAGAGTTTCTTCCTTTAAATACCTGGGAGTCCATCTCAGCAAAGATCTCACCTGGAAAATCAACACGACCCAGGTAGCCAGAAAGGCCCAACAGAGACTCCACTTCCTTAGGGTCTTGCGAAAAAATAAAGTGGAACAACAACTAATGACCTCCTTTTACCAGTCCACAATAGAAAGCATCCTCACTCATTGCATTACGGTGTGGTATGCTGGCTTGACAGCCGCGGATAGAAAGACATTACAGAGGGTGGGTGGGGAGCACAGCACAAAACATCGTGGGCTGTCCCCTGATACCACTAGATGAGATCGCTAGGGCTCGCTTCCTTAGAAGAGTGAGGAAAATCCTCAGGGACGACTCACACCCTGGTCAGCACTTCTTTATTCTCCTGCCATCGGGAAGGAGATATAGAAACATAGGCAGCCGCACGAACAGGCTGAAGAACAGTTTTTATCCGTGGGCTGTCAGACTCCTGAATGAAAAATAACTTTACAACAACATAGTACGATTGACTTCTGGGGCCAGCGCGACGTGCAATAAGTTCACATGGTGCAATAGGACTGGGTGTTTGTTTGTTAGCAGGATTCACTGGGCTAGGGATTTTCTGTCTTTCACTGTGAGTTGTAAATGTGTTGGGGGGGTGCACGAAGGGAGGCTCAGCCAATCTCATTGTACACATGTTGTACTCTGACAATAAAGGTTTGAATTGAATTGAATTGAATGAGGGAGTGGAGATAGATCCCAGTAATCCAGTTTCACCTATCTGTACCTGTACATTTGATTTATTTTACCTGTACACTTGATTTTTAATTCCTTGGTTTTAATTAATTAGTGATTTAATTCCTTAGTTTTTTTTCTCCAACTGGCAAATGAAATTGGACAAACATTTATTATTCTTGCCTGAGAAGATCACCTGCTTTCTCTCCTGAAGACTCCATTGACTTGAGAGATACTTCCCCTCCCCCATTTTGGGCGATAACTCTCTTGGAGGAGCACCTGCCACTGCTGCCCAACTATTCAACTATGTGCTCTCATTTTGGATGACCCGACAGGAATATGCAGAAGTTGGTTCCACTGGGTTTAACCAGCAATTCCATAGCAACTCAGAAAATGAGTGGAGATGAACAACAGCATTAGATGTTTAATACTACCACATCCAAATGTTTATGCAGTCCCAGCCAGAGAAAGAGTGCAGAATACACTGCTCACATTCTTTTTTCTTAAGAAAGCATTATGGTCCCCAGGAATTAGTTACCATGAAAGAAAAAGGGGAAAAAAACCCTAGCAAATGCCTTCATTTGTTATTGTGCCCTCACAATACAAAATATACACAGAATAGCTTTATATGTTCAGTTGTGACACTTGTCTCTCTTTGCATCTGCCCAGAGGTGTGCAACTGAAATCTATTTAGGTCAGCCGTCACTCCTTCAAATTACAATTGTGTAGAACAAAAGGATGAAGATATTGTGTATGCTTATATATTTATTTATTTATTTATTTATTTATTTATTTGCATTTCTATGCCGCCCAACTCCCAAAGGACTCTGGGCGGCTTACAGCAAATATGTGTGGTACATGTGTAGTACATGTGGTACACAGTGTGGTACACTGTGTAGCCTACATGTGTGTTGCAGTTTTTTTTTTCTTTTAAAAAAAAGGTCTTGGTTAACCAATTTAGAATGCTAGAATTTCCTTTTAAGGAAATGTGTAGATTTCTTTAAATGTGTTTTTAAACTTGATTTGGGATTGATTTGTCATGATCTGTATCAGAGAAATTTACAACAACAGATTATACAAAATAATGCAACTGCATGTCCCAGGGAAGTGATCATATAAATGGTTCTTTTTTAAAATAAAATGTCAGCTGTGTAATTATCCAATTTGTATGGCCTCTCACTGTCACAAAAAAAGTGCATGGCTTATAGTGCTTAATATATATATATATATATATA
>QLTV01014916.1:6295862-6327538 GCA_003457575.1 Thermophis baileyi | reverse complement strand
TGTACCGGGACAAACTACCTGGCGAGGGAAGGTCCTCGCTTCGCCGCTTCGACATCGCACCTAGCCTATGCTTTTACATTTTAGTTTCGGAATAGTTCAAACTGCCAGGCATCGTTCCGAATCTAATGTGAGGCAGGCTCGTATTTGCGTCCCACGCCCTGACAGCTCCTCGGGTGTTGTTTTTTTTTTTATTTGAAATAAACGGTTAATACGTAACTCGGCGTTAGAAGGGACGAGCGTATAACAAAGCATGAAGCAGGGGAGAGAGAGAGAGAGAGAGAGAAAAAACCTTCACAAATGACAGGATCGTGCAATGGGGGTGTGCCTTCCGTGAATATAGTATTCACCGTCCCCCTCCCGTTTTAAAAATATGGCATGTGGAATGGTAAAACACGAAGCGGTCGTTAATTAACTTGTATCTATGGCAACCGCTTTGCTTTTAGGAAAGTGGGAAGTATGCCCGTGGGTGGGGAAATCACTTTTTTTTTTTTTGCCTTTCATAAAATGGCTGAAATTAGGTTTATTGGATCTTGAAAAGAGCCAGAAGATGATTATTTGGAATACAATTAGAAGTTTACTTTAATTCTGAATGGGTATGTAGGTAATCCTGCCCTTCTGAGGGGTCGTTTATTTTGTCGCTGGGATGTCCCAAAGGTGCTTTTTTTTAAAGAGGCAACTGGACTTTCTGGTTTTTCTTTGAAGACATTTCGCTTCTCATCCAAGAAGCTTCTTCAACTCTGACTGGATAGTGGGGAATGGAAGGATTTATACTCCTCGCAGACAGCTGGTCATTTGCATTCTTTTAGCAGGTCATTAAGGTCACCTGGAGGTTTATCTGTGTCATCAGGATCACCTGAGTGGTGCAAATGGGGGTGGAGCCTTCTTGGAACTGTTGAAAGGACTGTGTTGTAGATTGGAGATAGATGATGTCCTATCCCTCCCCTCTGTTGAGAGAGGGCTGTTCAATTTTGACATAAATGGCCTCTTTAACCTCCCTTTCAAACCAGCAAATCCTCTCTGTCCAAAATATGGACTTTTTTGTCTTCAAAAGAGTGACCTGTGTCTTTTAAATGCAGATGGACTGCTGAATCTAGTCCTGATGTGTTTGTTCTCCTATGTTGTGCCATGCGTTTATGAAGTGGTTGTTTTGTTTCCCCAAAGTACAGATCTGCACATGGCTTGCTGGATTGTACTGCATATACCACTTTGCTCAGTTTCTGTCTCGGTGTTTTATCCTTGGGATGGACAAGCTTCTGCCTTAGTGTATTCTTGGGTTTGAAGTGTGCACGTATGTTATGTTGGCTGAAGATCCTCCTGAGCTTTTCCAATATGCCTGCAACGTACGGAATGACAATGTTGCTTCGTTTATTGTTCTCGTCATTGTCTGTTACAGAGGAGCTCCTGTAGGGTCGTTTTTGAGATTTGATGAAGGCCCACTTGGGATAGCCACACATTCTGAGGGCTTCCTTGATGTGTTTACGTTCTTCTTCTTTCCATCTTTGCTGGTAGGCAGGCCTTCAGCTCGGTGATGTAAGGTTATGATGAATCCCATTTGGTGCTCCAGTGGGTGGTGATCTGTGTGAGTGGGTTTTCTGTAAACTTGAATGTTAAGGCTTCTGCAGGGGTGAAATGCTCCCGGTTCACTTGTGCCTGTCGGTCACCGTAGAGCTGGTCACCAAGGTAGCGCGAGGCTCCGCCCACCCGCCCGGATGCCGCCATTTGGGTTCTTTTACCCTCTGCGCATGTGCAAAGCGTTCTGTGCATGCGCAGAGGGTAAAAGAACCCAAACGCCGGCGTCCGGGCAGGTGGGCGGAGCCTCGTGCTACCTTGGTGACCGGCTCTACGGCAACCGACAGGCACGAGCAAACTGGGAGCATTTCACCCCTGGGCTTCTGTCTTTCTTAATGTATACTACACAGTCCAGGAAGGCTAGACTATTTTCCTTAACATCTTCCCATGTGAATTTATCTCTCGCTCATTGTGAGATACAATATAATAAGTTGTAATTTTCCATAATGTAGATTAACATATCGCTTATGAATGACATATTATACTATTTGTATAAGGTTTATTCTTTGTTCCAATTACCTAGAGTTAGTATTTTAAAGTATAGCCACACTACTATATATCCTACATAGAAATGAAGGGGCTGAATGCTTAGCAACAAGGGCTTAACTAATTTTAAAACTTTTAGGTGAAATAGCAGATTATAGGCGGACTGTTAGCATGTGACTGACCTGGGCCTATCAACTGGGCCTGGGAAGGATGGACAAGTGGCCGGTGATAGGAATGTATAAAACATGCTGAGATCTGTAACCAGTGTGGTTTCTCTTGCTTGTTTGCTTGGAAATTCACCAGCTTTTGCAAACGCTTCAATAAAATTGTTTTGTATTCCAATAACTTTGGAGTTGAGATTTTACTCCTCACATCATTGAACAGTGAGATATTTTGCTTTGTTTGGATTTTAATTTAAGACTTGAATCCAATTTACCGTGACTTACATTGTTTGTTACAGATCACTATGATAATCACTCAACAAACCAGTTAAAACAAATCATGGATTAATCTAATGCATGAAGCCAATGTGAGTAAAGTGATTCTGATAATGTGGAATTGATCAGACTAATTTAGGAATTATATATGCAATTTGTTTCCAAAGACTGGTAACCTCTTAACTGCTCAAACACTACATGAGTCCTTGATGTAGAACCATTTGTTTAGAGGTCAAAGTTACAACACCACTGAAAAAAGTGACTTATGACCGGTTTTCACACTTATGAATGTTGCAACATCCCAATAGTCATGTGATAAAAATTCAGGTACTTGACAACTGGCATGTATTTTTCATCCTGGGGTCATGTGACTATTTGTAACTTTCCCACAAGCAAATCAATAGCAGAAGCCAAATTTGCTTAATGACCACATTATTATAATTATTGGTTTGTTGCATAGTCAGCCATATACTCAGACTGGATTTGGCATTTTTGTCTACCTATCGAGTCCTTTCCAAGGACCTGGGATAGGCAGATGTGTATGTTTCATGGTATTATAGATATTCTCACAGGATGTAAACTGTTCTGAGTAAAGCTGCCTTTTGCAACTGACTGATGGTGAATTTGTCAATGACGATGGTGTTCAAGTGGTGCTCCAGTTGTTTTTTGGATTGCCCCCCAGGCACCTACTAATTTTGGTACTACTTTGCTTTTGTCACAGTTGTTCTATTTCTATTTGCTGGTCTTTGTATTCTCATTAGAGGGTGGAGATTATCTTCTCCAGTTCCTTCTCTTCTATTCTTTTGTCTCCAGGTATTGACACATCCATTAGCCAGACTTTTTTTGCCTTTTTTTTTTCATCTTTCTTGTAGGCCAGTTTGGTCTCTCCAGTATTTAGTAAGCTTTCCTGGTATACTAGCTTCAGGGCATCTTCTTCACTGTCCTTCGAATATTTTTCCACTGCACTTTTTTCTTCTTCAACCATCTGATGTATGTACAACATTCCACACCCACCTATTTTCCTGGGTATGTAGAGTCTATCAATGTCTCTGCGAGGATGAAGGGCACGATTCATTGTCATTATTTTTCTGGTCTTCCTGTCCATGACTTTTAGTTTTGTTTGAGTTCAGTCCATTATTCCAGCTGTGTATCTAATGACTGGAATTGCCCAGGTGTTGATTGCCTTAATGGTATTTCCTCTGTTGTTTGGACTTTAAGATCTTCTTCATTCTCTTGATGTATTCACCTCTAACCTTTTTCTTGACTTCATTGTACTTGATGTTGTCAGCCTGAAGGATACCCAGGTATCTGTAGTTATCATCATTATCCAGACTCTTGATATTGTTTCCATAGGGCATCTTGATTTCCTTTAGTTTTCACTATTTTCCCTGTTTGATGGTGTGATGCATTTGTCCAGTCCAAACTCCATTACAATATTTTGGCTGTATATTTGAATAATGTTGAGCAGCAATTCCATTTCAGATGTTTTTCCAAATAGCTGCAAATTGTCCATGTAAAGGAGGTGGGATAGCCTGGCATTTTAAAAAAAATATTTGATAGGTATGGCCCAAATTATTTAGTAATTTTGACAGAGAAATCAGTGCAATGATAAATAGTAGTGGTGAATGTGAATCTCCTTGAAATAGTGCTATATTAACCTCTCCCAGTCTCTCATCATTGACCTGCAACCATGTCTTCCATTCAGTAGTGAGTCCTAAAACCCTTTACTACCGGTTCGCACACGAGCGCAGAAGCATCCCGGGTGGGCGGAGCCTGCCGCCGCCGCCACTACCGGTTCTAAGAACCGGTCCAAACCAGGAGCAACCCACCGCTGCTTCCATTGTGCCATCAATCTTTGCACATAGCTTCTGAAGTTTCTACTGACCTCTGTTATTTCTAGGCACTTGATTATCCAGTCATGTGGCAGAGAGTCAAATGCCTTTTTGTAATCAATCCAGGCTACATTCAGGTTAGTCTTCCTTCGCTTAGTTTTCCAAAATCATTTTGTCAATTACTAGTTGATCTTTTCTTCCTGTGCTGTTGGGGCAGTTTTCTTTCTGCTCAGGTGGAAAGAGGTTGTTTTCAACGAGATGGTATTGGATTGCATCAGCTACCACACTAGATAGCAATTTGAAAGTTGTTGGTAACTGGCCTGTGCTGCCCCTTTTGCTGGATCTTTCATTATCAGGTACGTTTTGCTAGATATTAGTCACTCTTCAATTTCACTTCTTTGCAGTATATGTTAAACTGCTTGGCAACAAGGGGGTGTAGACCAGTCAGATGTTTCAACCAAAAACCATGCAATTCATCTACACCTCGTGCTGGCCAATTCTTGATCTTCCTTGCTCTTTTCTCTGTCATTTTTGCTGTTATTACCAGTTTTTTCATTTCAGCTTCTTTTTTATTCCTTTCCACCTCCTTTAACCACGCTGCATCCTTGTTGTATTTCTTTGGGTTTCCCAAAGTTCTAAATGTGTTTTTTTTTCAAGATGCATCTGGTCTTTCTGGGTTTTTTTTTTTAAAGACGTTTCACTTCTCATCCAAGAAGCTTCTTCAACTCTGACTGGATAGTGGGGAATGGAAGGATTTATACTCCTTGCAGACAGCTGGCCATTTGCATTCTTTTAGGGGGTCGTTAAGGTCACCTGGAGGTTTATCTGTGTCATCAGGGTCACCTGAGTGGTGCAAATTGGTGTGGAGCTGTTGAAAGGACTATGTTGTAGATTGGAGATGATGTCATATCCCTCCCCCACTGTTGAGAGAAGGATGTTCAATTTTGACATAAATGGCCTCTTTAACCCCTCTTTCAAACCAGCAAATCCTCTCTGTCCAAAATGTGGACTTTGTTTTCTTCAAAAGAGTGGCCTGTGTCTTTTAAATGCAGATGGACTGCTGAAATAAGTCCTGATGGGTTTGTTCTCCTATGTTGTGCCATGCATTTATGAAGTGGTTGTTTGGTTTCCCCAATGTACAGATCTGCATATGGCTCACTGCACTGTACTGCATATACCACATTGCTCAGTTTCTGTCTGGGTGTTTAATCCTTGGGGTGGACAAGCTTCTGCCTTAGCGTATTCTTGGGTTTGAAGTGTGCATGTATGTTATGTTGGATAAAGATCCTCCTGAGCTTTTCTGATATGCCTGCAACATTCGGAATGACAATGTTGCTTCGTTTATTGTTCTTGTCATTGTCTGTTACAGAGGAGCTCCTGTCTTTTTTGAGATTTGATGAAGGCTCCACACCAATTTGCATCACTCAGGTGGCCCTGATGACACAGATAAACCTCCAGGTGACCTTAACAACCTGCTAAAAGAATGCAAATGACCAGCTGTCTGCAAAGAGTATATATCCTATCATTCCCCACCATCCAGTCAGAGCTGAAGAAGCGTCTTGGATGAGAAGCGAAAAACCCAAGTTTTCACCCTCTTTTGGGGGGTAAAAAGGTGCGTCTTATACTCCAAAATACGGTAGATATTCTTTGGTCTTCTTGTTCTTCAGCTTCTTTCTTTTCATCTGTTCTAGTTTTGCTTGCATTTGATCTCAACTCGCTGATCTTATTTTCCAGTCTGATCTTATATTTTGGTGGTGCACTATTTGGCTTTTTTATTCTTTGTTGATTTTGCATCCCAGGTATTCAGTTATAATTGCAGGTGTGCTGTACATTACCAAATTTCCTTGAAAATAAGACCCAACCAGAAAATAAGCCCTAGCCTGATTTTTAAGCATGCTCCTAATATAAGCCCCAACCTGCAAAATAAGTCCCAGTTAAGTTCATCATCAGCCCTGGGGGAGGGGGCGTGACCAGCATACGAGGCATCAAGCGTTGTAACTTCAAATAGTTGCTGAATCAGTGATAAGTGAGGAACATCTGTACATAATTTACCTTACTGTTCGTTTGTATGATGGAAAGATGTGATTACATTTATGGTGAAATGTGCAATTGATATGTTTTCTGAGTAGTACAAGTCATAATGGTATGTATACAGCATTAAAATTTGAAGAAGCCAAACACTTTTGAAAGTAAAGCTCTTAGAATTTGTAAGAAAAACTACTCAAGATGATTCATGAAAGAGAATGTTGCTATGATGTTATATCAAAACCACAAAAGAAACACCACCTGAGCAAAATCTTTATGACTTAGCACTATATGTGAGCAACTGTGCCTGTTAAAAAAAGGTTAAACAAAATCATGGCTTAGAGTGATTCTAGGCATAATATTTAACTAACTAACCCAATATATATATCAACAATATATCATTAGCATATAGTGTCAGGTCCCAGATATTTCTACAGGGACGCTGGAATTTTGATGGGAGGAAGGTGGGGAGGAATGGAGTGGTCTGTATATGAAGTTTCTGTTTCCAGTTTCTGTTTCTGTTTCCTGCATTACTGTGCTAATCTCTAAATGAAGTTTCTGTTTCTGTTTCCCTGCAATGATGTACTGTGGGAGGAGTTTGGTTAATATTGCTTTAAATAACTGGTTTTACGTGAGAAGCTTCAGTTCTTGCCTAGATCTCTTGTTATCACAAACCTTCCATAAAAGCTCCTTTTGGAACAACTGCAGTTTCAAGAGTCCTGCTTTCTTGGGAAGATTGGAGGGGCAAGACCTTACATATAGCTTCAGTCAAGTGCAGGTTTCTTAACTATGAGTATCAATCATAAGTCACAGCTGAGAAAGAAATGGTATGGACAAAGGGCAGGAAAGTTCTATAAATTTTAGTTTTGATATGTGTGTGAAATCTAATGGGTTAAGAGGTCTGAATATTTGCAAACAAATAAGCTTTTAGTGTGCTGGCATCATTGAAAAGCCAATTTCCTCTCCTGAAAAAGAAACACCAGCCCCTAATGTGCAGGCTGATGGGATGCTGGGATGGGTACAACTCATGGTAATGGAAATCACCGCTGCGGGACAATTCGGACCAAATGGGGAGGGGAAGAGGCACTTCCCCCCCCCCCACCAGAAAAAGCATTGTCCCATTCCGGGCCCAAGGCATGGTGGGATGGCAGAACTCATAATTAGGGCTGCCCTGCCCTGGCAGGTGCCTTCCCGCCTCCCAGGATGGGAAATGCAGCCTGGCAAGTGCCCAGACTGTACGCCGCAATGAGCATGTCCAGATTGATTTTTTTAAATTTAATTAATGGCATGTTGCTATCACTTTTATGTGGTAAGTCTCAATTGACCAATGACTTCAGTTGCTCCAGTGGGAATATAAGTACCTGAGAGAGAACCTTATATATTAGGGTGAAAGGGGGATAGATGCACCTACTACAAACATAATGGCAAAAGCCATTGAGGAGTTCTGACAAATTGCAGGAGTGCTAAATGACATATTCAACTTGAATGTAATGACTTGTGATTGGAATCCAAAAGTTGGAGAAATAAAGGATCCTGGAACTTAGTGTGTTAAGGTGAACCTGAGGAATAATCTATATCAGTGATGGCGAACCTTTTTTTGCTCAGGTGCCAAAAGGGCGTGCGTGCCCACACCCATAATGAAATGCCCCCTGTGCATGTGTGCACAACCCCCCACGCTGGGGCCCCCGTGCATGCGCACAGGACACACTGAAGCCTCCTGAAGCCTGGGGAGGCTAAAAAACGGCCCAACCGGAAGTTTGTTTCCGAACTTCCGGTTGGGCCGTTGGGTCTGTTTTTCGCCATCCACAGGCTCCGGAGGCTTTCCTGAAGGCGAAAATGACCTCCCCCCGCCCTCCAGAAGGCCGAAAATCAGCTGGCCAGTGCGCATATGCATGCTGGAGCGGACATAGGGCAATGCCTCGTGTGCCCTCAGATATGGCTCCGCATGCCACCTGTGGCACACGTGCCATAGGTTCGCCATCAAAATAATATCTATATATATATAAGCCAAATACCACTCACTCATCACAAAATATCCAGAACTGTAAAGCCTACAAACTTGAAACTTGGCACGTATGTTCCTCTTGGCTTCTAGGTGCTCACTAAGAAAGGATTTTTTGAAATGACCATCAGATCATTAGTATTTCTTATACAGTATTATATTAACACGTTCTGATGCTAAGGAGTTAGACGTTCTACTCCCCCTCCCCACCTGAAAAAAACTCTGTTCCAACTGCCAGTTGCCTTATATTAACATGCTCTGATGCTAAACCGGGCATGGGCGTGGCCAGCACGTGACTCATTCCGTCTGCGGACTGGGAGTTTAGACATTCTACTCCCCCTCCCCACCTGAAAAGAATTCTGTTCCAACTGTCAGAGCTTTAACACTCTCTGATGCTAAGGAGTTACACATTCTACATAAATTTTCAAGCTTTAAGTGTCAATGTATCAAGCCCGATCGTAACTACTCATTAATTTTCAAGCTTTAACTGTCAATTTTTCAAGCCCGATCACATAGTTTCGTAGCGAAGCACAGGTATCCAGCTACTAGTAGAATATATAAAGGACGTTGCAAAAAAATAAAAATAAAGAAAAAATTGGAAAACACAATTTGAAAGATGAATAGATCTAAGTAGTTTTCAGTGCAAGTTATTAGGAAAGCTTGTTTGCTAGGCAGAGAAAGGACGATGTATTATTTCCTTGGGTAATAGGAAGAACATATGACAATGCAGACTTTCAGGATAAAGCAAGAAAAAAACAAGGAAAGCTATCTCAATGAACTAATAGAAGAACATAGCAAGGAAAGGAAAAATGATATACTTGATTTTATAATTACCCAAGTAAAAGTAACAACTAAGATCATCAATAATGAGATAAAGAAAGATGGAAAGGCTCTACTGAATTGTTTTAAAAAAGGATTACAGAATGTAAGAAACATTCCCAAAAGAAAGATACTATTCAATAACTCCACCAGAAAGAGAGAGATGGCAGGCTATAGAGCAGCTGTCAAAGGGGAAAGTTTAATTATGCACAATTATTTAAAGCCTCAGGAGGAAATATTAACTGCTGCATGTCAACAAAAACAGTGATTAGAAAAGATCTGTATATATGCCATGCCAAGAAAGGAAACGTGAAAATTACTAAGCTACTGGACTAATTCTTCACACGAGCATAGTTTTGCTTATGATCTCACAAAAAAATTGAGCCATGCATCAGGAAACAAATGAACAGGCAGGTTATAAGAAAGTCAGATGAATACAAAATCAAACAAGTAACATAAATCATGAAGTATAAGAAAAATTACCATTTTGTTTCATTGACTACAGCAAAAACAGAATGTGGAATGTATTAAGATTAAGGTGTTTTCCAGAATATTGGATGATTATTCTGAGAAATCTTTACAATGATGCATGTTGGTCAACGTATCTGTTTATTTTAGAAAACAAATATTCAAAACAAATGATAGTTGGAATCACAACTGGAGCACAAAATGTTAACAAATTACCGTATTTTTCGGAGTATAAGACACACTTTTTTCCCTCCTAAAAGAGGCTGAAAATTTGGGTGCGTCTTATACTCTGAATATAGCCCCGCCCACCCCCCGGCCCCTACCCTTCGGCCTCCGCGCATCCTCTTCCTGGCTGCAGAGATTGCCACTGACAATGGCTTATGTTTTTGGGCTCCGCGCGTTGCGTTTTCAGCCTCCAAACGCTCGACGCGCGGTGCCCAAAATGGCTACCCAGAACAGCTGCTGCCTTCTCTTACCCCTTCCCCGCTTTGCCTGCTTTAGTCACTGGAGTTCCCTCCGAGGATCAGCTGTGCTTTTGAAGCTGTTTTTCAGCCCAAACACGAGCTAAGCAATCTTCTCTGCTTTGCCTGCTTTTCTAATTGCTGCTCTCTCTGACAATCAGCTGTGCTTTAGAAGCATAGCCCCCACCATCCCCAACCTCAAAACCAGCGAGCGAACGAATGTGCTGAAGCTGACCAGGCTAAGGACTAGCCAGATGAATACCTGGTAGGCAGATTCCCCCCCCCATTTTCCTCCCCAAGGTGCGTCTTATACTCCGGTGCGTCTTATACTCCGAAAAATATGATATTCAGGTAACACCACTTTATTACCTGAAAGAAAACTTAAAAGAGGTTATTATGAAAATAAACACATGAAATGAAAAGTTTGCTTTAATATAAAATATTAAGGAGACCAAGGTCTGCCTACTTAGTGAAGTTATAGAAGATCATTATTTTTGGTGATCTAAAATAAAGATGGACAGAACTTTGCAGAAATAAAAAAGAGATTAATTTTAAGGGAGGAAGGCAATTATAAATCTTATTAATGAGAAGTTTATAAAGGATAAGGCTATTTCTATGACAACTAAACTCAATGATGAATATTAAAATAATGGCTTTTCCATACTGCATCAAAGATACCTTTCAACTATAGATTTTAAACCAAAACCATGATATGATCATGATTAGACCAAATCAAAAGTTAGCTGCTCCTTGATGAACAGCAAGTAGAAACTCATATATTTAGGATGCATGATGTAAGCAAGTGAAAATCCTTTTTGGTAAGATGAGGGAAATAAATGGAGATTCAAAGTAGATAAGACACATGCCTAGAATCAAAGATATTACTGGAATGTCCTTGAAAAAACTGCAGGTTATTACAATATTAAAAACAGGTCAAGAGGGCATATGCTTCTCCCTGCAGTCAGTAGGATTGGAATCCAACTTGATAGAACCTAACTAACTCACTTGGATTTTATTATATATGGATATTTGTAAATGAAAATGGGTAGTTTATAAAATTTTAAATTAAAAAACAGCAAGACCAATTAAACAGGGTTACAATCCTTCATTAATCAATATAAGATACTGATTTAATCCCAAATCAGGACAATGTTCTAACCACCTGGATTTTAAATATGAATAGCCTGTAAAAAATATAAGTGCTGATAAGTATTTGGTTAGATGTTTGGGAGAGATCAAAAAAGCTCTCCATAAAATAATGCTAATCTTTTTGGAAAAAAATCATTAATTTGTTCAGGTAGACAAGAGAGCTACCGCACAAAGATTACCCTATTGAAATTCCATAGTAATAATGACCTTTCCAGAGACATGGATATATTTTCAAACAGAACTTTAACAAGGAAACAGATCTTTTGCTTTGTTTTTGTTTTGTTTTGTTTTTTAAAAAACCCTTTAGCATTTAACAAAAAAGTAATAAATACACAAAAATACCTTCGAGTTTTTATAACCGCCCTGAAATTTAGAACATTTTATCTCCTACAAGCTTCAAGGGGAATAAGTGGTGTCATTAAGATACAGAACTGTGAATCTGCCTTACCCTACTCCTTTGGGTGTAGGCAGTTTTTCCTCCGAAACATCAGGTACCAAAGCAGCTTTCCAAAGTATATCAGATTTGAATATACACACAATCTCCCTGCACAAATATTCTATGGAATCACATTGTATCTGCTCCACACCCAGATGCACCCCAAATCTCTTATCCCCAGCAAAATACATATGTACAGAATATAGCAATAGCACTGAGACTTATATACCGCTTTACAGTGCTTTACAGCCCTCTCTAAGCAGTTTACAGAGTCAGCATATTGCCCCCAACAATTTGGGTCCTCATTTTACCCACCTCGGAAGGATGGAAGGCTGAGTCAACCTTGAGCCTGGTGAGATTTGAACTGTCAAATTGCAGGCAGCTGGCAGGCAGCAGAAGTAGCCTGCAGTACTGCACTCTAACCACTGCACCACCATGGCTCATATATGTAAATACTTAAAATTTTTCTCAATGCACATGCACACACCATACCCACCCATTTATGGTAGAGCCCTGTTTCATTTTAGCGAAGATCCTACCATGTGGGATCTCACACATGGTAGGATCTTTGCTAAAATGAAACAGGGATCTACCATAAATAGTGTAGTTGCAGGTATGGTTCTTCTTGAAAAAGTTTTAGTCCAAGATGGATGAACTCTCTGAAATTAAAAAAAGAAAAAAAACACCCTCCTGGACTTGCCAGATCTCGGGAACTAGCTTAGTAAAATTGACAAGCAACATTTTCCCTTATACTGCCCTGTTTTTCCAGGAAGACCCCTGGTTGAATTTACCTTGAGTAGTTCTCTGGGGAAATCACTACCTTGATTGAGACCTTCCAGATTCCCAATAAAATCTGAGCAAGACATTCGCTTCCCAATGTTCTATAAGGAGGAAGAGAGGAAAGAAGGAAAAGTGACTAGATCATAAGTTTAGCAAGACTATTTCAATTAAGTATTCTGGAAAAATTAGGTCACAAAATATGGGTAGTGGGTGATGTGGATTTTTTTTAGAAAAAACAAATATAAGGATAGAACTTTATCAATGATAATTAATGATAGCTTAGTACAGGAGTGGGTTGCTACGGGTTTGCCTGGATTCGGGAGAACCCGTAGCTAACATTATGGCTGGTTCGGAGAACCTCCAAATCCCACCCCTGTTTATTTATCTATTTATTTATAAACAGTTACTTATAAATTGTCTGGGAGGATACATGCACCAAAGACAAATTCCTTCTGTGTCCAATCACACTTGGCAATAAAGAATTCTATTCTGTTCTATTCTATTCTATTCTATTCTATTCTATTCTATTCTATTCTATTCTATTCTATTCTATTCTATTCTATTATTATCTTTTGGCTCCTGGAGAGAACAGATCCATCCAGCAGCCATTTTTCTTTTTTCTTTTTCACTACACTCATCTCAAATGCACCAGGTTTGATGACTTAAAAGGCATAAGGCACTTACGTGTCCATGAAGGTCTGTATTTAAAAGCATCAAGGCACAAGCCAGAGTGTGGGCTCCATCTGTGGCACAAGCACCAAAGACAAATAATCAGTTTGAGCACTTCTTATTGTACTTATTGTTAATTAACTTCTAACATGTGATTCTGACTGGAGAAAAAAAAACCTTATTTACTTTTTTATTATTAAATTCTTTTTTTAAAAAAAACCATCTTCATGCATATATAGAAAAACGGAAGTAAAACTGTTAAACCCTTGTTGCACCTATTGCAAGATAATTCACTGTTACAATGAATATTTGGAAGAGAAGTGGTATTATTTTGTTTAATACTTCACAGAAACAATTCCTAAGAAATGGTTTCAAGATTCTTTGAAGGGAAATTTTCATTAGTGTTAATACTGAGTTAGACCATTGCCTTTCTAAATTTTCCACCAAAATGTGCATGGCTATTTTCAGTTTTAAAGCACTCCGGTTCTGGAATTATGGGACCAAATATAAGATTCCTTGTTGTGGTGCCTGTTGCCACCACTTATATTCTGCTTGTAAGTTATCACTTTTGCAGACATTAAAGGCATTATAAATGTCCAGTGTTCTTTTCTGAAGGAAGCGGATATAATGAAGCAAGATGTTTTTAGCTTGAATACTAAAAATATTTAGCTGATGTCAGGGGAAGGCTTCATATGCATAGAGCAAACAAAGTTTAAAAGGTTTTTAGAATCCAGCCTCTTCCTCATGTATCTCCCTGCAACCAGAAGGAACTGCCTTGATGCATGGTGCTAACTGTAGGCAAAAGCAAGACGCTCCATCCGTTACCGCCAGTGTTTTCTTTATGGGCTTCCAGCCTGCTATTTATTTATTTATTTATTTTGTATAACTGCCTAATTGACTCTAGTGGCCTGCCTTCCACATGGACTTCCCAGTGTTCCCGTGTCCAGCTTGCGAAGGCAGGCAAGCGGAAGGCCGCGTGGAAGACAGGAAAGCATGTCAGGGCCGTCCGGCCGCAGGGAAGGGAGCTAGCAGCCTTCCTGGCAGTCCCCCATGCCCACTTGCCTTTCGAGGTCGGCAGCCCTTGGTGGAGATGCAGCTACTGCTGCTCTGGGGCTGAGAAGGGGGGCAGCGGCAGTGGCAGGACTCGGGAAGGCAAGCGTATGTCCCGGGGCTGCACATGCACTCTCAGCCCCCGCTCAGAACCAGTGGAGCAGCCGCAGCAGCTGCCGCCGGCTTCTCAGGGGCCTCGTGGTGGTGGGCTTTGCCGCAAGCCAGCATCCCTGGCCGACCCGGCTTCGCGACGCCCATCCTGGCGCTTCCCCTTAAATAAGTCGTCTTTTCCTAAACGCTCAGCTGGGACTCAAAGCCTCCCGAGAAAAGCAGACGGTGGAAGCACGCGGGGCTCTTCCCTGCTTGAGCAGCCATGAGCCCCCATGGCCTGGGCCAAGGTCCCGCCCCTGAGAGGCTGGCGGCAGCTGCTGCGGCTGCGGCTGCGACTGCTCCTCTGGTTCCGAGGGGGGTCTGAGAGTGCCACCCCCCCCTTCTCAGCCCCAGAGCAGCAGCAGCTGTGTCTCCACCAAGGGCCGCCCGCCCACCTACTGGCCACCAACCTTGCAGGGGACTGGGCAGGCTGGAGACTGGCCAGCCCTTCCCTTGGCCCAGGCCATGGGGGCTCATGGCTGCTCAAGCGGGCGTCACAAAGACCGCAGCCGGGTTGGGCAGGGACGCCAGCTTGCAGCGAAGCCCACCACCACGAGGTCCATCCACGCGATAGGCTGCGCTGCCCTGGCCCCGCTCAACCGCACTTCTTAGCTGGCAGCTTCCAGGCCCCATGAGCGAAGCGGGCGGAGTGAAGAGACAATCGGCCGCGCCTCCCCGCCCAGCCTTCCTCGCCAGGTGCTGCCCCCCTGCCCAGCTCCACCTGCCGCCACTTCCTGCGAACTTCCTGGGAGATGGCCGGAGTGAGGGGCAGGCGGGAGTGCCTGGCACACCCATCCACCGGCTCTCCAGGCAGCATCACTGTCTCCCTGCACCGCCAAAGCCCCCACCAGCCCCGGAGCCTGAGGCCAGCGGAGCTCCGTAGGTGCGTGCCCTGATGCTGCCTGGCGCCAAAGGCGAGAGGGGCGGTGGCAGCGGCGGGCCGCCCTCCCTCCCAGAGCACTTTCTTCCTTCTCCTGCCACCAAGAAGAGAGAAAGAGAAAGAAAGAAAGAGGAAGGGAGATATAGACAAGAAAGAAAGGAAGGAAGGAAAGAAGGAAAGGAAAGAAGGAGAGGAGAGGAGAGGAGGAGATGAAAGAAGGAAAGAAGAGGAAAGGAAAGAAGGAGAGCAGTGTTTGACAGAAGGCTAATTATGCCATTCTGAGTACCTGCCTACACTCACCTAACCCTGTCCTAACCCACATTAGCAAAAGTCGTTATTTTGCAGCTGGTGAGCATTGCTTGATAGGAAGGGAAGTCAAGGAAAGAGAAACCAGGGGAATCCACCAATTTCTTTCCTTGCTGTCCCAGATAAAAACAAAAAAGGAGGGCACCAATCATCAACTTAATTACTGTGTAGCAGTATATATCCTCAGAAATTGGGGCAGCAAATTTTAGGCCAGTGTACTTTTCTGCTGACCCCAGAATTAGGGGATAGGACTTTAAATGGTATAATGGGGTTACCAGATTAGGGCTGCAAACACCCAGATAACTTGGTGCTCTCTGAGGTTGTTTCTCACAGATGTTTCATTACCTAACCAGGTAACATTAGTGCTGATGGGGTGTGGGAGGGGGGTTTGCTCTCTGTTTATATACAGTAGCTTGCCCTGCCAGTATTGGTGGAGGTATGGTTTTCTCCTTGGCAGTTCCTTGATTAGGGCATTGTATAGTGTGTGATTATTTTTTTAGTGCTAATCCATGATTATCTGGATGGTGGCTACTGGAAATGATGTGTTTTGGGTTTTTTTGTTTCCCACCAAAATTGGCAGGGGAAGCTACAGGTAGTCCTTGACTTTTGATCATTCATTTAATGATCGTTTGAAGATACAATGGCCTATAAAGTTTTGCACTGATACCATGTGGTTGCATGGCAACTGGCTCTCATTTATGACCAGGTGCAGCATCCCACTAGTCCAACTCCTTGCTTAGGCAGGAAACCTTACACCACTTCAGACAAATGGTTATCCAATCTCTTCTTTAAAAACTTCCAGTGTTGGAGCATTTACAACTTCTGGAGGCAATTTGTTCCACTGATTAATTGTTCTAACTGTCAGGAAAACCACCAGTAGGAATTAAAACACATGGTTGGGGCAGCTCATGTATTTATTCCAATAATTCTGCTAAAACAGATCCATTTAACTTCCTGGCCCAGTCAGCAAGGGGGAAAAAAATAACAGATTTTAGCATTTTATAAAAAGCTGCTGGGGTTGGGGTCATCCAGATCTCTGTTCTACCAGGCAAATCATCTTATTATGCTTGTGCAGGGAGGCATTCTTGGCAATGCTTTATTCCACCTCAACCAATGTTGCACGCATAGGTGCTGGGACTGAGTGATAGTGCTCTAGTGAAAGCAGCAGGACAGTGTCTGCCTCAAACAGGGGTCGGCAACCTTAAACACTCAGAGAGCCACAAAGGTCCTAACCGGAAGCCCCCCATTCAATTCTGGAGCCGACTGGAAGTCCGGTTCTCCCACCATAGAGTCTCCTCCTAGCTCGGTGTCCTTTTTCCTCTACCTGTCCTAACTGAAAGCCCTATCAATTGTGGAGCCGACCGGTTGACAGGGAGCTGCAGCAGAGGGATGAAAGAGCCACATGTGGCTCCAGAGCCGTGGGTTGCTGATCCCTGGCCTAAATAGAAGATGTTTACACAATGAGAAGTAACAAGTTGAAAGGTCTTATCTACTCTTTATGTTTTTAATTTGTTTTATGTCACCTTCAGAAGGGATGGTTTTGGGATTGCACTCATAATATCGTTGTGAAAAGTGAGCTAGGATCCGCTCCCGTTCTTGAGTTTCTCCCATCAGGGCCAGCTCCTTCAGAAAAGACCTGAAGAGAAAAGGAAGACATGTCTATTTCTCAAGTGCAGGCGTGTTAAACTCGATTTCATTGAGGGCCGCATAAGGATTGTGTTTGACCTCAGGGGTCCGGGGTGGGCGTGGCCAGCTCGACATCGCTCGTGTCAGGGGCACCTGTGGTGGTCCAAGCGATCTGCCAGAGAAAAAGGGCTCCCAAGCTCCGTTTTCTGCTGTGATGGCCTCTTGCAACCCTCTGCCAGCAAAAACAGAGCTCGGGAGGTCCGCCCTCCAGAGCTCCATTTTCGCAGGCAGAGGCACCGCAGGCCAGTCCTTTGCTGTTTCCAGGGTGTCTCCACGGGCCAGATCTAAGCACCCCGCGGGCCAGATTCGGCTCCCGGGCCTTGAGTTAGACACCCCTGCTCAAGTGTAATAGCCACTGCTTTAGGACTTCCTGCTTTTATTCTGGAACAGTGATGCTTTCCCATCTTAGTCCCATCAACACCATAGCAACAGCTCCTGGCCAAAGGTTACAATTCCAAAACACTCTCGCACAGGTCACCAACAAGCTGTGCCATCTCACCATGCCAGGAATGTAGCAGGGAATCACTGAAGCAGAGCAGGGGTGGGTTCTGGATCCGTTTGCTGCCGGTTCGCTCAGGGTCGCGCCATGTGTGCGCGCGTCCCGCCCCCGCAGCAATCAAAACATAGCTTCTGCGCACGCACAGAAGCAAAATCCAAGATGGCGGCGCCCACGGAACACACCGAAAGAACCGGTTCCGTGACGTCATCACCGGTTTACTAACGGTTCTAAAGAACCAGTTAGAACCGGTAGGAACCCACCTCTGAAGCAGAGGCACAAAGGTCTATAATCAGGATATTCATTGTAAAATCTGATTCTGGAATAATAGAACAATTGTTCCTGAACTGTTTCCCAACCCTGCTAGTTGTAATAAGAGTCTTGTAATATTGAGAATTTATTTTTGTTCTGTTCCTTTTATTTTTTTTCCCCCAACCCAATGGAAAGAAATTATGTAAAAGTAGACTCATCAGAATCACACTCTGAAAACAGAATCAAATTTAGTGTGCTAAGGAGAAGCTGGCAAGGAAAGATTTAGTGTGAAAATTGGCCAGATCCAGCCAGGAGCTATGGATTTAAAAAAACAAAAAACACCAAACAAACAGGAAATAAATCTTCTGCCCATTTATGGGAAAAGTAGCAAACAAGTTGCTGCTACTCTATTTGAAGCTCCTTGCTCCCTCCTGAATCATGTGATTCAGCACTAAAGAGAAAGAATTCCAGGAGTTTATCCTACCTGTTTCTTTTGTAAAGGGCATTGGCTCTAAAGAGCTAAAGAGTCACTTAGCTGAGTTAGGTGGCTATAGAAATTGAATGAAAATAAAAGTAAATAAAACAAAGAACCACTCTGGACCTTGTTTTTGAAATTGATCTCTAAGATCCTTTTTAAACAAAAATGTGGAAAAATGGGTTTACATAAATGAACACATAAATGAACATCTTTTATATTGAAACAGAGAGCATATTTGCAAGCCCTTTCTCCATTTAAATGTTAAACAGGAGAGGAGAGAGCACCAAGTCCTACAGCACTCCACATAAAATGAAGTGGTTGGGCTTCTCCTGTCCTATGAACAGAGGTGGGTTCCTCCCGGTTCGCACCGGTTCTATAGAACCGGTGGTAAACCAGTGGTGACGTCACGGAGCCGGTTCTGTCGGTGCCGGTCCGCGGACGTCGCCATCTTTTTTTGGGGGGGGGATTTTGGGGGGGGGGGTTTTGCTGGTTTTTGCTTCTGTGCATGTGCAGAAGCCGAGTTTTCAGCACTGCGCATGTGCCGCCATCTTGTTTTTGGCTCTTTTTTTGGCTCTTTTTTGCTTGTTTTGCTTCTGCGCATGCACAGAAGCCGAGTTTTCGGCACTGCACATGCGCGCACGCACGCACGCGCAAAGCACGCACACAGCCACGCGGCATGGGAGGAAGCGAACCGCCGGCGAGGTAAGTTACAACCCACCCCTGCCTATGAACACTGGCTGGAAGCAGACTCAGAAGGAAGGAGGAGGACCAGCACAACATGGAGCTGCCTACTCTCAACCATTGAAGCTGGCCAGAAAAACACCATTATTTATAGTATCGAAAGCTGCGGAGAGGTCAAGAAGAGCAAGGTCAAGTGCGCCACTTACATTCAACTCCCACTGGTCCTTAGAGGTCTAGCCATCCCAGAATTCTCGTGATCACTTGATCATAAGCTAGGTCTGTGATGGCGAACCTATGGCACATGTGCCACAGGTGGCATGCAGCGCCCTCTCTGTGGGCACATGAGCCGTCGCCCCAGTTCAGCTCTGCCGCGTATGCGGGCACGCCTCCCACCAGCCAGCTGATCGTCAAATCTCTGCTACACATGCACGGGGGGTCGGGGAGCGTGCGGGGGGCTGCACGTGCATGCACGGAGAGTGAGGCACATGCGGGGGGCCGCACGTGCATGCGCGGGGGCAGGGTGCATGCGGGAGGGCCGCACGTGCATGCACGGAAAAGGTTAGCCATCACTGAGCTAGGTGTTTGGCTGGTTGTCAAATGTCCCACAATCGTGTGATCGCAATTTGCAATTTGCAACCTTCCCTGTTGGCTTGCCCCAAAAGTCAATGGGGAGGATGCTTGTGCTTTATGCTTGTGCTGCGCCAGCCACTCATACCCCTGCATACCCTCCCCAACCCATGCAGCACTTCTTGGCACCCCCTCATACCCTTGTGTACCCTCCCCACCCCTCCCTTACATCCCCACACACCCCCTCGCTCTCCCCCCCACCAAGTAGCAGTCACCTGCCTGTGGGCCTGGGACGTGCAACTTCCTGCCAACTTCTTCACCAACTTTGGTTGTAGCAAGCTGGCAGGAAGTTGCCTTGCCTAACAATAACTGCCATTGCTAATCAATATAGTTGCACTTTAAAACTGCATCCCTTAGTGATGGCAATTCCAGTTTCAATTGCCATTGTAAGTTGGGGACCGCCCATACTGTAGGCAGCACAAATAGATTAAGCAAATTCTGGTGAGCTACTGTGGCTAAAGAAATACATGAAATCTGATAAGTCTTACTAAATCAATGTAAATAAAAGTTAAACTTGAAAACTATTGCAGCTATTTTAATTTATCTCTGAACTTTTATTAAACCCAATCTTTCTGAAAACTTCAGAGGTCCCTCCTTGGACACTTACCGAAGAGCTTGGTCCAGAGTCATTCCAGTGAATTCAAAGAACTTGAGGTACTCCCCTGCTACTGTCATACTGAAATCATTACTGGAAATGAAAGAAACATCTTGTTTATAGAATTGCTATATGAGACGGATTAACAACTGAAGAATAGATCATGGCAAAACAGTAAAGGACAGGAAAAGCTCCCAGATTTGTTATTTTTCAATTACACTTCCCCATCCTGTGTTCTAATCCAACTTGACTGTAGCAACCATAGTATATTTGCACTTCTGGGAATATTGCTACCAAGCTAGAAAAGAAAAGAGGATAAGCCCCCTTGTGTCCATAAGCTATACAGGCCACAGCAACAACATTACCAAGAATGTTTGTAAAATGAAACAAGAGCTTCCTCCATTGTTCCTATTATGAAGGCTGTGGCTTACCTACTGGAGCCATAATCATTTTCTCTGAAGAGAGCTATGTAGGAGCACACCAGGCAGCCATATTTCTTTATAGAGTGAATAAAATAAAATCTGAATAAAATCTGAATGAGGAGACTTCTTTTAATACCCACACCAGCGGTGGGTTGCAACCGGTTCGGCCCGGTTCTTAGAACCGGTAGCGGCGGCGGGAGGCTCCGCCCACCCGCCTGGGACGCTTCTGTGCATGCGCAGAAGCGTCGAACCGGTAGCAATGGGTTTTAGAACCCACTACTGACCCACACATACTTACTTCTTCCCCAGATGACGAGCTACATCTGCCTTTTTGAAACCATCCAAGTTGTACAGCCTTTTTGCAAGGCGTTTAGCAGCCTCTAGATCAGCATTATATCCACTAGAAAGCGTGTCAGTGCTACCCAGGGCTAGTTGCTCGGTGCTGTCCATTTCAGAATCCGAGTCAGAGACCAGCTGACTGAGATGATGCTTGCTAGAACAAAAACATAGAGGTTGTCATGTTAATCATGTTACCCAGTTACTTTTTTATCCAGTTTTCTATAAAATGTTGTTTCTACAGGAAGGAGGATTATTGGTGTGTCTGGGTGAGGATCTGTAGTGGACTACATGTCTGAAGTTGCGGGATCAGCATTGCGATGGATGGCACATTATGGCTGGTGCTAGCTTTCCAGATAAGGGAGAAATTGTGAGATTGCTCACTTGCACTCCCAGCAGCTGGTCCTTATGACTGGACTAGACTGCAAGCATTGAGGGTTCTGTGTCTTGAACAGCTTGGAGTTGAGGGAATTCAATCAAACTCATAACCATGATGTGGATACAAGATTCACGCAAAGACTTTCTTAAACTATTGGATGTAATTCATTTACAGCTTAAGAGAGATTTTCTGAGAAGCAACATAAGAAAATTCCACTTTGTGAGTCAATATTCTTTCTGGCCTAAAAAGGAAAAAACGGTTTAAAGATTTAAAAACTTTTGGCAAACAGGTTAACAAGGAGTGGATGTAAGAAAATTTAAAATGGATAAAGAGAACAGGTCTTTGTTTAAAAAGATTAAAAAATGGTGAAAGTGCTTTTGAATAAATTGGAATTAAAATAGATAAATGAACCAGACCTTCATGGGAATGTTTTTTGTTTACTATTAAAGAGTGTAAGCAATTGATGGATTTTTCAGAACAAAAGATGAGCCAGACTGTGATGCTGAGTGCAACTATAGAGTGTATGGAGTGCCATTTGAGATGAAAGTATTAAGGGCACAGAAAGACAAAACAGGGGGGAAAAGGAAAAGCTTGCCTTTTATTCTTTCCCTTGTAATCGAGACACTTTCATTTTTGGATTACAATTTTACAATGGCAACCCCTGGAAAAAGCAGCAAAACTAGCTGAGGGAGGAGAAGATTATTAGAGCAATATACAGAGAGGGGAATTACACCAGATTTACTTCAGAAAATTGAGAATTGGGCAGTAAGTTAGCCCAATCACTTGACACTAAATTGACTAAAATAACTGGCTACTAAATTGTCATCTTTTGAAAAAAATAATGTATCAAAAAGATGTAAAGATGACAGAGGAGATTAAAAGTCAAGAAGAAGAAGCTCTGTAATTGTCTAGATTTATACAACAAATTAATGGCTAAGTGGAAGTTCTGGAAAATATGAAGTTATAGATAGAAAACTGGAAAGAGAATTAGATAATTTGGCACCAATTACTTGGAACAGAGAGAGGGAAATTTGTTTGAGATTTAGAGCAATTTCAGAGGATTTTGATGAAGATATTAGAAAAAGGTTATTAAAAATTTACCAAATTAAAACTTTTGGATTGGGATGAAGAGGATACAAAGACAGAAATTGATAAGGTGTGTAGAATAAATACAAGATTTATCTCTGAGGAAGATGGGTGATTAGGAAGAAGGCAAGTTGTTCCACTGGTTAATTGTCCCGTTAGGAAGTTTCTCCTTAATTCCAGGTTGCTTCCCTCCTTGATTAATTTCCATCCATTGTTTCTTGTCCTGCCGGTGAGTTAAAGTTAGGGGTGCTCATTAGGGCCATTTCTTGCACTGTGAGAATGTGTTTATAAAATAATAAATAAAATAAAATAAAAAAATAAAATAAAATAAAATAATAAAATAAAATAAAATAATAAAAAAAAAAAAAAAAAAATAAAATAAAAAAAAAAAAAAATAAAATAATAAAATAAAATAATAAAATAATAAAATAAAATAATAAAATAAAATAAAATAAATATTTGCAAGAATAAAAAATATTCCAAGGGATGTCTTGGTGCACTTTTTCAGGGAGAAGACAAGAGATCAAGTTATATAACATCATTTGCCTAATAATTGTGCACACAGTGTATAATTCATACAAAATGAAAAGGCTAAAGTGCTAATTATAACCAGGATTGAAGATATATAATACTGATGTAATTGTCAGGGCTGCCTCTGTCCATTTCAGGGTTTGTTGGGGGTTTTTCTATGAAAAATCTGGAGGAGTTTAAGTACCCGGACATGTTTAGCATCCACCCATTCAGACTGTGCAGGGGAAAAATATTTCCAGGCAATGAGGTATTGGACCTTCCCTCTGTTTCCTGGAATCTAGAATTTCTTTAATTTCAAAATGCTGCTCTCCTTCAATTAGAGTGGGTACAGGAGGAGTGTAGGTGCAGGGCGAAGGGGTGACACATTCAGGTTTCAACAAACTGCAGTGAAACACAGGGTGAATACCAGGGGTGAAATTCAGCAGGTTCTGACAGGTTCTGGAGAACCGGTAGCGGAAATTTTGAGTAGTTTGGAGAACCGGCAAATACCACCTCTGGCTGGCCCCAGAGTGGGGTGGGAATGGAGATTTTGCAGTATCCTTCCCCCAGGAGTGGGGAGGGAATGGGGATTTTGCAGTATCCTTCCCCTGGAGTGGGGAGGGAATGGGGATTTTGCAGTATCCTTCCCCTGCCACTCCCACCAAGCCACACCCACAGAACCAGTAGGGAAAAATTTTGAATTTCACCCCTGGTGAATACATTTAAGGTTCTTGGGCAAGTCCAGTTGTACAGTGACTGGGTTAATTACTTTAACAATTGGGAATGGGCCCCTCGTATTTAGGACCCAGTTTCTCCATTTCTCATTCAGGGAAATATATTCTTCCTTTTTAATATTTCTCAAAATATTTCATTCTTCTAGGAGAGGGGTGGGTGCTAACTTTCTACAATTGGTGCCATGTTACTATGCCATATTATCATGAGAGAAAACTAAAACAAATTGGAAGGAGGATCCACTTATTATCAGTGAGCAATCATGTGTCTTGCCCACTCCGAAGCAATGCAAGAGACTCCTGTCCCAAAGGTGCTTTTTCAAGAGGCAAATGGACTTTCTGGAAACCAAGAAAGTCCAGTTGCCTCTTGAAAAAAGCACCTTTGGGACAACCATGATCTGGATGACTGAAGAATCCCCATAGACAAGAGACTCCTGTGCTCAGTGACAGCTCTAACAAAGCACAGTTTCCCACCCAGGAGAAGCAATTATTAGATCCATTTCCACCACTTAAAGATACCAGCTGGTCTCACTCACCTCACAAGATATCCTTAGGTAATCATCCAGATTTAAGGAAAAATCACATGCCCCCAGAAAGGCAGTAAAAAAATCAGACAGAATGCCAAGTTTGCATCCTGCCACTCAGCCATTTCTTCTATGGCTATGCCAACCCTTCTGTAAATAGCTGTTCCAGCCATGTTGGAAGTATACTCCAAAAAGCTTAAAACAACCCTTTAACAATCTTTAAGAAAGTCAAGCCCCAGGAATAAAAAGTACCACAAAAAACTCAGAGGGGACAACGACTCCAGAGAAGCTCAGTCTACAGACAGAAAGTCTGGGTGTAAGGCTTACAATGTAACAAGCTTAACCCAGAGGCAGTTTCTGAAAACATTTAAAGCAGCAGGGCAATTAAGATAAGGATTAGGCTAGAAATACAAGCATACCAGAATGTTTCCTTCCTGCCTCCCTTGCAGGATTAGCCCTGTAAAATGGGAAAAGATTTCTTCCAACAACCAGTTCTCTGAACTGCTCAGAAAATTAACATCCGGTTCAGGAGAAACGATGCGAACCGGTAGCAGCCCACCTCTGGAGTTAACGCTTCTTTTCATTTGTGGATGTATAGAATTCTTGCAGCCCTCAAAAAATATATTAACAAAGTTCCATTTCCCTCCCATTTCTTTACTTAATAGCCCTAGAAGAAAAATTTCCAGTTTCCACTGTAAGTCTGTTTTTAAATTTTTCTGCATCAAACTATGAATCTGTACCCAAATTTCTTTGGTTTGTCACATATCCACCGCATAAGAAGTACCTTCCTTCCACTAATATTTCCAACAAACATTCAAAACACCCTTATACATTTTTGATAAGTATATCTGATGTTAAATAGCACTGGTACATCCTTTTATAGAAATTCTCTTTCAGGTTATAATCAGTGTAAATTTCAATAATTTCATACACATATTTTTCCATTGCTCTATCATTGTATTACAACCTACATTTCTTGCCCGCTGAATCATACAATGTTTAACGTATTTTATAATATAATTATAATGGTTATAATTAGCACTTTAGCTTTTTCATTTTGTGTGAACTATACACTGTGTGCACAATTATTAGGCAAGTGAGTATTTTGACTATATTATCATTTTTATGCATATTTTCCACCTCCAAGCTGTGTAAACTTGAATGCTTACTGGATATAAGCATATCAGGTGATGTGTATTTGTGTAATGAGGGAGGATGTGGCCTAAGGAAATCAACACCTTTTAGAGACCAAGTGCCCAAACTGCAACCCAAAACCCACTTATTTATTGTGAAGTGCCAACACGGCAATTTAACCCGAATAATGAGGTTTTAGTTTAGAAAAAACAACTCATATGTGATTAACGTCTTTTCTCTGGGGAAAAAAACAACAACCCCACAATAACACAGGTTTCAATGAATCAAACAACTTTTTATTGAAAGGTAAAAGTTTGCATTTGGCATGCTTTTGATTAATGTGACTTTTGCTGTTGTATGCACGCTGATAATTTTTCTAACCTTGGCTCATACTTTCTAAGTTTGAGAGCAATACATGCAGCACTCAGGTCATCTGTTAGCCCAGGGGTGTCAAACTCAATTTCAATGAGGGCCGCATCAGGATTGTGGTTGACTTCGGGTGCAGGCGTGGGCGTGGGCGTGGTGGGCATGGCCAGCTCCCACTGCTGCTGTGCTTGCTCTCCTTGGCCAGGCTGCTCATGGTGTGTGCGAGAGGGCAAAGTATATGGGTCAGAGGGAAGCCCACTCCCTCTCCTTATGAGGAGACCTGGCTTTGTAACCAAAGCATCCTCAGTGATAGGATGGGAGACCACCAGGAGAGGTCAGGAGGAGGGGACAAAGGCATGGCAAAAGGCAGCAGGGCTGCTGGTGGTCAAGTGCTAAGGCAGGATTTACCTCAGACCCTCACGCTCTCTCATTATAATCTCCTTCCTTCCTTCCTTCCTTCCTTCCTTCCTTCCTTCCTTCCTTCCTTCCTTCCTTCCCCTTTCCTTATTTTTCCTTCCTTTTGTTTTTTTTTTTTTTTTTTTTTTTACAAAAAGTGTTGAGAATACATTTCAGTGTTTTTGGAGAATGGGGGAATTTTGGGTTTGGATCTATTGCGAGAACAAAACAGGCTCAGTTTATCCTAATCTTGCAGTTCATGGGGGTGTCCTCAGACAACAGTACAGCAAACCTGTCAAAATGATGGCTCTGATAGTTGATCAGAGCTCCTCTGTTTTTTATGTGCAACAGCTTTAGCATTTAAGCACAGAGGTAAGTTAGTTGCTTTTTCTATTAATACATAATCCTTAAAAGGGCTCTCCTGTAGGGACCCTGCCATGGTCTAATTCAGACTGGAAATATAGCAAAGGAAACTATTTTTCCCCACTTGCTTTGTCCTGTTTTCCCCACTGGAAATAGCTGTTTGCAACACACAAGGAGGGGATACTTTCCTAAGAGCTCACAATTCAAGAATACCAATGTGCACATGAGGTATCTCAGGGTGGGGAAGGCCATGGGGGGGGCTAGTTATAGAACAGGCCCTCAAGGCCTCCCCGACCCACTAAGATACCCCATGCTTCTCCTTCCCTTCCTGCCACATGTTCCTTGCAAACATCTGTCTCCTCTCTTTGTTTCTCTGTTTCTTTGCCTTTGAGGAAGGGAGAGGAGAGTTGGCTGGGAAATGCTTTTCGTGCCGAGAATGGACGCTCCTGGGTGCTATAATATCGTGCAGATTCAGGCAACAATCCTCTTTTGCAGAGAGTCAGGGTCCCAGAAACTTTTATTCTCGGCGTGAAAAGTGTTTGCCGGTCTCCTGCTCCTCTCCTCCCCCCCAACTACTTTCCACTTAACTATTTAATGAGACCTCCCATGCTTGCATGCAAATGGTGTGTGTGTGTGTGTGAGAGAGAGAGAGAGAGAGAGAGAGAAAGAGAGAGAGATGGAGCAAAAGAGCAATCCAATTGTGTATGTGTGTGTGTGTATGGGAGAGTGAGCGATCCGTACTTCAGCCAGGGCACCCAAACTACTGGCAATGGTGCAGGTGACACCTAAGCAGCGAGGCAGGGGATTGAGTACGAAGCAAGGCAAGGGGGTGTGGAGCTGCCCCCCAATGCCATGCACTGGCTTACCTGAGCACCCTGCCAGCCAGGCACTGAAGCGCCACAGCTGCTGCCGCAAGGTGACAGAGAGAGAAGGGGGCTCTCCAAACTATGTGTGTGTGTATGATAGAGAGAGAGAGAGAGCGCGATCCCTGCTTTAGTCGGGGCACTCAAGCTGCAGAGGGGGGGAGCCAACTGAGCAGCCATTTTTCTCCTCGTCCTCCCCACTCAAGCAGCGGCAGGCCCTGCAGGACAGCAGGGCCTCTCATTTCTCCCCTGGCACGGCGAATTCCAGCTTCAGTCGGGGCATGCAAGCTGCTGGCGGCAGCAGCCACCTAAGCACCATGATTGCCCCCTCCCCAACCAGCCAGCCAGCCCCGCCTGACCTGCTCCCTGCCGGCTGGCACAAAGCCTCACCATTCTTCTCCTCGTCTTCATCGTTGTCCTCCTCGTCCAAGCGGCAGTGGGCTCCGCGGGACAGGATCTTATTCCTGCCCCGGCGCAGCGAACTCCAGCGGGCTGGATGTGAGTGTGAAGGGCCTGGCCCCGCAGTGCTTCCTCGCTCAGTTGAAGGCTTCATTCAGCCTTCAAACAGTAAGGCTGGCACATGCAAGCGAGCAGCACACCAGGGCCACGGACGGCGTTGGTTCCTGCATTCCATGGCCAGCCTTACTGTTTGAAGGCTGAATGAAGCCTTCAACTGAACAAGGAAGCACTGCGGGGCCAGGCCCTTCACACTTCAACGCCAGCGGCGGCACCGCTCAGCTGGAAGAGTAAAGAAGCTCAGGGCAGCGGGAAAAGGGGGCTGGCCCCGCCGAACCTCGCATGCCCACCCCGGGGATCAGGCTCAGAAAAAGCCGAAGCGCCCTCGCCAAAGATGTTTGCCCGTTGGCTGCCAACCCGCCTACCCCACGTGCCTTCGCTGCACTTTGGCCGAGCCCGGCCGCTCGCTTGAGGAGAGTATCCCCGCTTGTGCGCGCCCTCCCAGCCCCGCAACAGCCGGCTAGGAGGTCGCGTGAGGAGGAGGAAGCCCCCGCCGCAGTTTGTGCTTGCTCCTCAGCTGCAGGCCTGTCCCCTTTTCCATCGTACCCTCCTCCAGGATCCCATTCCCACCCCGCCAGCCCTTGTGTTAGTGAGGTTGCCGTTGGCCATGGCCAGGTTGGGCCAATGTCTCGGGGCGCAGCGATGCTGTGCCCACAGAGAGGGTTCTGCGTGCCACCTTTGGCACACGTGCCATAGGTTCACCATCACGGCCCTATATCAAGGTGTGCATAATTATTAGGCAGCTTCTTTTCCTCAGGCAAAATGGACCAAAAAAGAGATTTAATTGACTCTGAAAAGTCAAAAATTGTAAAAAGTTGTTCAGATGGATGCAGCACTCTTGAAATTGCTAAGATATTGGGGTATAATCACAGAACCATCGAACGTTTTGTTGCAAATAGGCAACAGGGTCGTAAGAAACATGTTGAGAAAAAAAGACACAAATTAACTGCCAAAGATTTGAGAATCAAACGTGAAGCTACCAGGAACCCATTATCCTCCAGTGCTGTCATATTCCAGAACTGCAACCTACCTGAAGTGCCCAGAAGTACAAGGTATTCAGTGCTCAGAGACATGGCCAAGGTAAGGAAAGCTGAAACCCGACCACCACTGAACAAGACACATAAGTTGAAACAGCAAGACTGGGCCAAGAAATATCTGTAGACAGATTTTTCAAAGGTTTTATATACTGATGAGATGAGAGTGACTCTTGGCGGACTAGATGGATGGGTCTGTGGCTGGATCAGTAACAGGCACAGAGGTCCACTTTGACTCAGTTGCCAGCAAGGTGGAAGTAGGGTACTGGTATGGGCTGGTATTATTAAAGATGAGCTAGTTGGACCTTTTCGGGTTGAAGATAGCCTCAAGATCAACTCCCAAACCTACTGCTAGTTTTTAGAAGACTCTTCTAAAGGATGGAAGGCTGAGTCAACCTTGAGCCAGTGAGATTTGAACTGCCAAATTGCAGACAGACAGCAGTCAGCAGAAGTAGCCTGCAGTACTGCACTCTAACCACTGCGCCACCACGGCTCATACTAGTTTCATGGCATACTAGTTTCAGGGCATATTCTTCACAGTCCTTCAGATGTTTTTCCAATGTCCTTTTTTCTTCTTCTTCCAATGCCCTTTTTTCTTTGTGTACTTGCAACATTCCATGCCAACCCCTTTTTCTTGGTAAGTACAGACTGTCAATGTCACTGCAAGGATGAAGGGTGCCATTCAGTGTCATTATTTTTCTAGTCTGCCTATCTAGGGCATTCAGTTCTGCTTGAGTCCAGTCCACTATTCCAACTGTGTATCTAATAACTGGAATTGCGTAAGTGTTAACTGTATTATCTCCACTGAGTTTGGTTTAAGATCTTCTTCACTCCCTTGATGTATTCACTTCTAACCTTTTCCTTGACTTCAGTGTGCTTGATGTTGTCACCTTGAAAGATACCCAGTATTTGTATTGATCATCTTCATCCAGATTCTTGCTGTTATTTCTGAAGGGCATCTTGATTCCTTCAGTTTTCACTATTTTTCTGCATTTAATATTGAGCATGGCACATTGTCCAATCCAAATTCCATTGCGGTATGTTGGCTGTATATATGGACAGGGTTGAGCAGAGATTCTATATCAGATCAGAGGTGGGTTCCTCCTGGTACGGACCGGTTTTATAGAACCGGTAGTAACTTGGCGGCCTGGGTCGCTAGAATCAGCAGCAATCCAGACCTGCCACGCCCCCGAACCGGTTCTTTCAGCGGTGCCATAGGCGCCACCATCTTGTTTTTTGCTTCTGCACATGTGCAGCTTTTTTTACGCACTGCGCATGCAAAGCACGCGCAAAGCGCGCGCAAAGCACCCACATGCCCGCACAGTGCAACACTGAGCGAACCAGCAGCAAAGAAAACCAGAACCCACCCCTGTATCAGATGATGTTTTTTCATACAGCTTCAGATTGTCCATGTAAAGGAGGTGGGATAGGCTGACAGAATTGTATTTTATAATACGGTATAATATAAAACATATTTGATAAACTTTAGTTATAAGATGTTCATCTTTTTTTTAATAATATTTTTTATTTTATTTTATAATACAAAAATTCCATTTTCAATTTAAGCAATGTGTTGTCAGAGTGCTTATACATACATACATCAATATTATACTTTCAAATTTAATTATATTCATTTAATAATATTTTTAACCTTTTTAACATTTTCCATTTTAATATTAATCATACAACCATCAAATCAACCAAAAAATAATTATTTTTCTGTTTACTTTCTCATATTTGTCATATTTCCCCCAATTTTATAATCAAAACCATCTTTCTTTCTTTGATCTCCTCCTCCCTTCCTACTTCCCTCCTCTTCTCCTCTCCTTCTCCTTTCTCTCCTTCGCCATTTCCATCTCTTCCCTTTCTTATAAGATGTTCATCATTTACTTATAAGATATTCATCATTAGGACACAATTTTAATAGGTTTAAAACCACCATTCTTTCAATTATAAAGCAGTGACATATATGACCTTCTAACTCCAAGTTTCTTTTGATTTGAGAATGTGTTATCCTTGAAGAAAGGTTATTATTTCACTATAAATATCCCAATTAGGGCTCACTATCATTTCCTTTTTAAGAAAAGGCTTCTTGGGGTGACACCCAAAGTGGTATTTTAGATCACTTAAAACCTTTTCTTTTTCTGTATTTATTCCAAACTGTAAATGACACGCCTTACCGGTTCTTAAAATCCACATTCATTTTAACTTTATCACACCATAAATAGGCATGCCAATTTCATAAATTTTAGTTCATGACCTTCCAAATACAATAACCTCATATTCTTTAAGGTCACCCATTCCTTCATCTGAACCAAGCAATATGTCTCAAAATACAATATTATATCTGGGAGACCCAGACCATCTCTTTCTATGGCATCTTGCAATAATTTATATATAGAATAGAATAGAATAGAATAGAATAGAATAGAATAGAATAGAATAGAATAGAATAGAATAGAATAGAATAGAATAGAATAGAATAGAATAGAGTTGGAAGGGACCTTGGAGGTCTTCTAGTCCAACCCCCTGCTTAGGCAGGAAACCATACACCACTTCGGACAAATGGTTATCCAACATTTTCTTAAAAAATTCAAGTGCTGGAAAAGCCACAACTTCTGGAGGCAAGTTGTTCAACTGCTTAATTGTTCTCAATGTTAGGAAATTTATCGTTAGTTCTAT
>QLTV01014916.1:6276869-6286931 GCA_003457575.1 Thermophis baileyi | reverse complement strand
TTTTAAAGGTATTGTATGTAATGTGTATATGTAGTGTATGTAATGTAAACCGCTCCAAACTCGACTGCAGAAAATACGACTTCAGCAACAGAGTGATCAATGCCTGGAATTCACTACCTGACTCTGTGGTTTCTTCCCCAAACCCAAAAAACTTTAACCTTAGACTGTCTACTGTCGACCTCACCCCATTCCTAAGAGGTCTGTAAGGGGCGTGCATAAGCGCACCAGCGTGCCTACCGTCCCTGTCCTACTGTCCTATTGTCCTCATCTATCTGTATTCACCTTGATTATGTTTATGTTTATACCTATACCTGCTATCTTGTACATGTTTGACAAACAAATAAATAAATAAATTAGCATTCTGAACCATTTGAACTTTTGAAGAGAAACTCATTAAACATTCTTAGAATCCTTAAAAACTTTCTGCTTAACCAAATTGCATTTTTGTTTGATATGCCTATCATATGTTTTACGGACAGCAGATTCAAATTTGCTTCCTGTAACTTTCACTAATTTCTGATCTAAAATGGACCCCTAACATCAAAAATGTTATCAAAAAAGCACAACAAAGAATGTTCTTTCTGCGCCAACTCAGAAAGCTCAAACTGCCCAAGGAGCTGCTGATACAGTTCTACAGAGGAATTATTGAGTCTGTCATCTGCACCTCTATAACTGTTTGGTTTGGTTCTGCAACCCAACAAGACAGACACAGACACAGACTTCAACGAACTGCAGAAAAAACAATGGCTACCAACCTGCCTTCCATTGAGGACCTGTATACTGCACGAGTCACAAAGAGGGCTGTGAACATAAAGTGTTTCAACTCCTACCCTCAAAATGATGCTATAGAGCACTGCACACCAGAACAACTCGACAGAAGAACTGTTTTTTCCTGAACGCCATCACTCTGCTAAACAAATAATTCCCTCAACACTGTCAAACTATTTACTAAGTCTGCACTACTATTAATCTTCTCATTGTTCCCATCACCCATCTCCTCCCACAAATGACTGTATGACTGTAACTTTGTTGCTTGTATCCTTACGATTTACATTGACTGGTTCCTAATATGATTTGATTGCTTATTTGTACCCGGACTATCATTAAGTGTTGTACCTTATGATTCTTGACGAATGTGTCTTTTCTTTTATGTACACTGAGAGCATATGCACCAAGACAAAAAGTCATCACTGCAACCAGAGTGGAACAGACCTTCCCAAGCCTGACTGACCAGCCTTAGCACCAAGCCAAGCCCAACACCCCCAGCAGACTTGAAAGAGAGGACCCTGAGATGGACAAGTGGAGACTAAAAACTCTCTTCTTCAAAGCCTCAGAAGACAGCTAGAAAGACTATGGGGGGAGGGCGGAAACTCATTGTAAGGTTTTCTTTCTTGCCTCATTTACATTGTAATCAGTTAAATGGATTCATGGAGGCATGCCATTTGGGAGTGGTTGGGACAGCAACTCCTCGGACTTCTGTCTGGTGGGAGGGAAAATTGTCAAGGATGTTTATACCTACCTGTCTTGTAGGAGTAGCTGCACACATACCATTCAAAACCACACTGAGGCTATCCCAGAGGTGGGTTTCAGCAGGTTCTGGCCAGTTCTGGAGAACCGGTAGCGGAAATTTTGAGTAGTTCGGAGAACTGGCAAATACCACCTCTGGCTGGCCCCGCCTCCATCTATTCTCTGCCTCCTGAGTCCCAGCTGATCGGGAGGAAATGGGGATTTTGCAGTAACCTTCCCCTGGAGTGGGGAGGGAATGGAGATTTTGCAGTAACCTTCCCCTGCCACGGAGAGGGAATGGAGATTTTGCAGTATCCTTCCCCTGCCACGCCCGCCACACCACGCCCAGAAAACCGGTAGTAAAAAAAATTGAAACCTACCACTGGGCTATCCCCTTCACCTACCTCCACATAAAGCTTCCCCTAGGCTGGTTCTTGCTCTGTGGCACTAAGGCCCATGCAGTCATACCTCCCTGCCAATTCCATGGGGAAGGGCCATGTCCCCCTCAGGCGATTCACAATCCATATGCCCCCACTGAAGAGGTAGCAGAAAAAGAGATCTCCAAACCCCAAGCCCTGGTTGCAACTCACAAATGATGCTGCCCAATTGCCCAGTAGGGCAGAATATGTTGCACT
Source organism: Thermophis baileyi (assembly GCA_003457575.1). Classification (NCBI taxonomy): domain Eukaryota; kingdom Metazoa; phylum Chordata; class Lepidosauria; order Squamata; family Dipsadidae; genus Thermophis; species Thermophis baileyi. The sequence goes on along the minus strand of QLTV01014916.1, from coordinate 6,284,790 downwards.
GGTGGTCTAATTGGTAGGAGTCCCAGAGCTTGCTGTGTGCAGTTTCAGAAATATTAATAGCATGTGTCCCAAGGTCATGTGATCACTTTTTGCGACCTTCTGACAAGCAAAGTCAATGGGGAAGCCAGATTCATTTAACAACTAGGTTACTAACTTATCAACCGCAACGATTCATTTAACAACGGGGGCAAGAAAGGTTGGAAAATGGGACAAAAAAAATCACTTAACAAATGTCTCACTTAGAAACAGAAATTTTGAGCTGTATTTCCATTTTGTGATTTATCTGAGCAGAGCAAAGGATTATTAAAAGAGTTGGAATGTTTAAGTCATCAAGCTGATTGAGGATGGAACATTGGAGTTTCTCTATGTTGCAGCTCCCCTGTTAGGACTGTCCTTGAATAGGACTTCTATTCTTTGATTTAAACAGGGTTGCAGAAGGCTTTGCCTGGCAGGAAGACTCAATTTGGGTCTGACAGAATTAGGCAGAGAAAGGACCTGAGTTTGACTTGGTCATTTCTAAGACAGGGGGGGGAAATGCCTTTATTTTATTTGCTACATTATTTTCTCCACCACACTCTGACGGTTGGAATAGCATGAAATACTTTGATTGCTACATCATATTTCTTATTAGACCAGTTAACAATGAAAAAAATGCCAGTAAGTCTACATTTTCAAGCAATTTCTTTCCAACAACACATATCCAAAAGAAAAAGATGACCACAGGGGTGAAATTCAAAATTTTTCCCTACCGGTTCTGTGGGCGTGGCTTGGTGGGCGTGGCAGGGAAAGGATACTGCAAAATCTCCATTCCTGCCCCACTCCTGGGGGAAGGATATTGCAAAATCTCCATTCCCTCCCCACTCCTGGGGGAAGGATACTGCAAAATCTCCATTCTCTCCCCACTCCTGGGGGAAGGATACTGCAAAATCCCCATTCCCTCCCCACTCTGGGGCCAGCCAGAGGTGGTATTTGCCGGTTCTCCGAACTACTCAAAATTTCCGCTACCAGTTCTCCAGAACCTGTCAGAACCTGCTGGATTTCACCCCTGGATGACCACCTAAACAATCACAAGATATTTCACATTTCACTACACGCACTACCTGGAATTCACTCACCTTATGATGGAGGCCAGAGGAATTCCTAAACTGCTTTCTGAATGGCAGGGACTCTGCAAGCTACTTTTCCATTTTTGTCTTGCTTCCTCTTCCCGTTCAGTCCAAGGAACATCTGTGGCAGAACTGGTTCCAGAATCTGGATCCAGAAGAGCTAGAGGGGCAAAATTCTGCTCAATGGTTTTAGCACTGTCTTGAATTTCCTCTTGAATTTCTGGAGTAAGGGTAGGAAGATCAAAGGTGAAGACAGTTCCATTTTGTATATGAGTGGGAGAAGACAAGATATCTATGGAATCTAGGCTGGTATAAGAAGTTCCTTTGGCTCGATGTGACTCCATGATGCTCTCAAAATGCTTGCTGAATGAATCCATACTATCTTTGGAAATGTTCTGCCCAAAGCGGAAGGGTACAGGCAACTTGAGTAATTGAGAATTTCTGTTGATGACCCTGGCGATGATATGCGGTGGTAAAGAGAAAAGGAAGAGAAGTTATATTAGCCTTTCTCAACCTCGTTTTGAAGTTTCAATGAACTTCTGCATAAAAATTGCAATTTTTTTTTTTAGAAAACCTCACAATATAGTTCACTTCTAACCTACATGACCCATGTTTTACAGCAAAGTGGCAGGTCAGTCAGTAATTCAGGTAGCTGTGCATAAAAATTCCTGTCACTGGGATATCTAGTCTCGTGCAGCACATTAAATTCAAACAGCAATGTTTGTTTTCCAATCAGAATCTCTCATGGAACCCCCTTTAACCTCTTGAGGAACCCCAGTTGACAAAGGCAAAGGAGATGGTTAGATTTTCAGAGTATTACCTCCACAGTAAGTTTCAGTTGCTCTTAATTTAGTGTAAAAACAAAGTAAAACAAAACCAGAATGTAACTATAGTTACAATAGAATAAGACTTTCATTATCATAGTTCAGTAGGCTGTTATCTTTTCAGTAATTGCATTCTAGTCATCACACTATTGCCCATTCACTGATAACAAGTCCCCATACCAGTGGTGAAATCCAATTTTTTTTACTACCAGTTCTGTGGGCGTGGCTTGGTGGGCGTGGTGTGGTTTGGTGGGCATGGCTTGGTGGGCGTGGCAGGGGAAGGATACTGCAAAATCTCCATTCCCACCCCACTCCAGGGGAAGGATACTGCAAAATCTCCATTCCCACCCCACTCCAGGGGAAGAATACTGCAAAATCCCCATTCCCTCCCCACTCTGGGGCCAGCCAGAGGTAATATTTGCCAGTTCTCCAAACTACTCAAAATTTCCGCTACCGGTTCTCCGAACTACTCAAAATTTCTGCTACCAGTTCTCCAGAACTTGTCAGAACCTGCTGGATTTCACCCCTGCCCCATACCCAGCTGGAATACCTGGCATTTCTCTTTATGCTCCATCTGCTTTTACAGTATTTTATAATCCTTGCCTTGCCAGCTTAATGGTTACAGCAAGAATTAAACGAAGAGGACAATTTTGAATGGGATTGCCTCAAGTTATATATAAATTAAGTAGACACGTGAGCACTTGAAAATTTAGTAGGACTACTGATAAATCCTCCTGAGTAAAAGTTATTTGTGTTTTTGTATCTGTATGTTATAAGATTAGAAAATCTTCCTGTCCTTTTTGTAAATACAAATTTTCTGAGGGTTTGTGACTGCAGAACAAAATATTTGATATGGCTAAGAAGTTTTGCCTTATCACCATCACTCATTATTAATTCCTTCTCAAAACAAGCTTTGTTTTTCTTTTCGTTTCTGATTCATATGAATCTTTTTTTTTTGTTCACAATCCTCAGCTTATTCTAAACTTCAACTTTTTGTCACAATTCATACAGTCACTGATGATTGACATAAATTATTATTTGAAATATTCCTTCTGTGCAGAACAGTCATAACAAACTTCCACATATGTAACCTTTTTGTTTCTGTCTCCTTCACGAGATGTGCAAGATACCAGTTGGTTTTCGAATGCAATTCAAGATACCGATTTTGATGTATAAATGTCTTTAGATTTCAAAAAGCTAGTTATTTACAAGAACAGCTTTCTTCAATTGTGGCTGCCCATCCTATAAAGTCTAGCAGGCAGGCATATTCCGAATGCCTTCTAGAAAACCTGTGACATTTTGGGGTGTGTGCTTTCCCTTCAGGAAAGCATTAAATTTTTGGTTTTTCCCCCCAGCAACTTCTAGGCCCAGATCATTGATTTGAAAGGTTATTATTTAAATTTTTATTCATTTCTCAACATGTTACTATTATTGTATTTGGACCTGCCTTGTGGTTTTTTAACATTTGTAATACTTACCAAGCTATATCAGTCAGCTGAAGAAGAAAAAGGGGCATTGGAAGAATATCTGAAGGAAAGTGAAGAAGATGCACTGAAGGTAGTACATCATGAATGCTTACTGGAGTACTAGAGACCAAACTGGCCTACAAGAAAGACCAAATGAAGACTAGAAAAGAGATATTGCAAGGTGCGGTATTATATGGCCAGTACACATAAAACTAGCAGGCAAAGCAGATAACAAGATCTGCAATGGCGAAGGACAGAAAAGTTGAAGAAAGAGAAAGGCTAATCCTGGCTGCACAAGACCAAGTCTTAAGAACAAATCAACATAAAAGGAAAAACTGATATGAACTTCAGAAAGTGATAACTTAGAAGGAGTAATAACAACAGAGCCAATGCAAACCAGTACTGAAACAACCTATCAACTCATTCCCCAACAAGAAGAATCTAAAAGAGAAGATTATGGCATATGCAGTATTACTAATAGAAAGACAAAGAATGCAAGATAGAAAGTAGTACCCCCAAAAGTCTTGTTACCTATAATGAAAGATGTGAATAAGTTGTTTGCAAAGATTAAAATAACTTCTATCGAACAGACCAGTCAGCTTGCCTACCGTACAGTAGTGGTGGTTACAGAAGAACTGATATCAAAATTAGAAAACTAAAAGCAAAATCATATTCAATCCCCAAGTGAAAGATTAGGCTGGAGACCAAGATAAAGACATTAAGATTAGATATGAGTAAGTGAGAACCCCTTTGGTCTAATGGTGAGACACCAGACTAGAAATCAGGAGACCATGAGTTCACATTCTGCCCTAAGACATGAAAACTAGCTGGGTAACTTTGGGTCAGTCCCACTCTCACACCCCAACCCACCTCACAGGATCGTTGTGGAGAAAATAGAAGGAAGATATATTTGCTGCCTTGAATTATTTATAAAAATAATAAAGGCAGGATAAAAAATAATTAAATAAGAGTAATTAAAAGAACATGAAAGATCAAGGATCAAGACAGGCCTAATAATACTTGCTTAGCAACAAAAACGTTGAAGAAGTTTTGGAAATCATCTCTCTCTATAAAAAAGGCTGTGTGTATGTGTGTGTGTGTATGTTCCAGCATAACTCTGGAATGCCTGGAGCAATTTCAACCAAACTTGGTACACAGATGACTTACTATCTGGAAACAAATACGGGGAGGGGGGGAAGACACCCCTAGCACCTCTAGGGTGTGTGTGTGTGTGTGTGTGTGTGTGTAGGCCCGACTTGGATGCGTCTCCCTAGTAACGGCCGCTCGGGCTCAACGCGTCTGCTCGGTCCCCGTCTGCGGTGCGCGCAGCCTGCCGGGAACGGTAGTTTCCAGCTCCCACCCCCTAGGCCCTCAGCTTCAAGCAAAGAGGGCAAGTTGTCGGGGGAGGTGCCTGCTAATGCAGATAATCACCTCAAAGGCTGTTCCCTGTTGTCTAATACAGGATTGGGATAAATAAATACCAGGGCAATGCCGGGTTATCAGCTAGTAAAGCAATAAATAATAGCAGTAGTGAGGTAAATTGAATACTATGAGGCATGAATCATCCAATTTAAGCAAAACTAGCTACCTCTATCTTACCAGAGGCAATTTCTACCAAAGTATAAATGGCAATAGAAATTCTAAAAATGGAAAACCAAATCAAAAGGAAACAATCCATTTTTTGGAAACATTTATGGGAAACTCAAAGACTATAATAAAAATGCTGGATGAAGATAAAAGAATTTGAAGACGAATTTAATAAAAATCAAATGGAAGAAGTAATAATAGTGGAAATGGTTAAAAATTGAATGAAAGGGATTAAAAACTGGATATCTCTTGGAAATGATAAATTGTATGCCTTTTGGCTCAAATATCTAACTAACTTACATCCAGTTATACTAAACAGCTTAATGACATATCGTATAAAGGAGACACCAATAACTAGCAAAATTTAGCTGATTCAAAAAGATCCAGCGAAAGGGACACCAGCAGGGGTGGGTTCTGTATCCTTTTGCTGCCGGGTCGCTCAGGGTCGCACCACACACATGCGCAGCAATCAAAAAATAGCTTCTGCGCATGCGCAGAAGCAAAAATTAACTTCTGCGCATGCGCAGAAGCAAAATCCAAGATGGCGGCGCCCACTGAGACACTGACAGAACCGGCTCCGTGACATCATTGCCGAGTTACTAACGTTTCTAAAGAACCGGTTAGAACCGGTAGGAACCCACCTCTGGACATCAGGAAACTATAGTCTGGTAACATGCTTGCCTATAATATTTAAATTACTCACAGGCATAATAACGGACAACATCCAAGATTATTTAGGGGGGAAAATCCAGTTTTTCCAATAGAACAGAAAGGAAAAGCAGAGATACAAAAGAACAACTTCTGACAGATAAAATAGTTTTGGGGAATTGCAAAAGCCAAAAATCCAATTTACATATGGTCTGGATTGATTATGAAAAGGTGTTACCTCTTAAACTCTTTCAGGTTAAGACATTAGCCCAATTTTCTTATGGGACTCTGATTGAACCGTGGCGCTTGGCCTATGACAAAAATTGTGTGGAGAGAAACTGAAAAAACTATACTTTAAATGTAGTATCGAAATTACAGAACTGTCTTCCTTGTGAAATATTTTGGAATGTAGTCAATTTTTGTCATGTTTGTTCACTTATGCACATGCAAGGGAAACAATGCTACAGTACCAAAATATTGTACTGGATAGTATTTTTTGTGTAAATAGAAGAGCTTTTAATTGGTTATACAGCTAAAGGATATAGTGACGTTTATTTTCCTTTTTTCAGTGTATTTTTTATTTTTATTTTTTGCTTTGAACTCCTTTGAGGGGAGGAGGTGAAGGAAGAAGAGGAGGATTGTGTAGAACTGTGTTACTTGTGGAACTGTTACAACCAGAGGTGGGTTCCTCCCAGTTCGGACCGGTTCACCCGAACCGGTAGCAACCCGCTGGTGATGTCACGGTGATGTCAAGGAGCCGGTTCGGTCAATGCCGGTCCGTGGACGCCACCATCTTTTTTTGGGAATTTTTTTTTTTTTTGAAAAAAAAATTTTGGGGGAATTTTTTTAATTTTTTTTTCTTGTGCGCATGCAGAAGGCGCGGCCACACGGTGCGGGAGGAAGCGAACCGGCAGCGAGGTAAGTTAGAATCCACCCCTGGTTACAACACCTGCCCACCCGATTGCAGGAAAACAGGTTCGATTGCTGTAATGAACAATGGCATTGAAATGTTATGCTATTATATAAATTAGGCCTCTGCAGACAAACAAACAAACAAACGCCACTGCTGTCACTCTATTGGCCACCCTGGAGAAAATCCTCACCTGTCCTGGTGATGTACCATGGCTTCAGATATTTCACCATCTTTATTCCCCTGGTTTTTGTTGTCTAAAGCTTTGCTACCCTCTTCCATGGCATGCTGAGAAAAGAGGTCATTTGGAACAATGTTTGCTTTCCTTGGAATTCCCATGGAACTAAAATTGCTCTCGCTGTCCTTCTGGCTCTCAATGGCTGAATCCACTTCTTCCTTCTCAGCCAAAATATCATCAATGTTTGTCTCATGGTAGCATCTCAAGGGGACAGAGTCCAGATCAGTCTCTGAATACTTCACTGTTCTGCGGATTATTCCAGTTTCACAGTTTTCAAACTTTGTATTACCTGGTGGAGGAGTCATCTCAATTTCTACCTCTACATGACACAGGCTGTGTTCTGGCTTCATCCAATCTGGTTTTGGTTGCACTGAGAGTTTGGATTTCTCAAGTGAAGGATCAAGTGCATTCTGAGATGGCATTCCTGGAATACAGAGATTCCATATTACAAACAAAATGTACTTATGGTTCCTAAGTGATTCTGGCTCTTTATGTATAACATTTGCTCAGTACATCTATATCAGACATGTCAAACTCAAGGCCCACAGGCGAGATCCGGCACATGATGTGGTTAGATCTGGCCCGCGGGGCCACCCTGGAGAAAACGAGGGGCAGGGTCCCGCTGCCTCGGTACTGGCCCAGCCCTGCCCGGCCTGGCCCTCTACCTGGGCATGCGCACAGAGGCGGCAAGTGTGTGGGCAACCCCCAGTGAAAGGGAAGCACTCAGAACGTGGTCAGCCTGCGGAGCAAGATGGTCACTGGGGATGCCAGCCCCTTGCGCTCACTGCCTCCTGTGCGCGCACCTAGGGGACCACCAGGCTGGGCTGGGCTGGGCCAGCCCCTCGCTGTCTCCAAGGCAGTCCTGTAGGCCATAACTAAGGCTGACTGCATGCATTCCAGCCCGGGTGGCCACCACGAAGTTGTTGTACATCAGCTCCTAGAGCCCCAGCAGCAGCGCCGCAACCGCCACCAGTGCCTCCCTGCCTCCATGACCCCACAGCCCATGAGCGCTTCCCTTTCACTAGGATGGCCCCTGCCCCGCCTCCCACCCTGCATGGGAAAGCCACGGCCACCAGCAGCACTGCCACCTTCTCCCCCTCCCCTCATCCCTTCCTGGGTGCAGAGGAGGGAGGGAGGGAGGG
>QLTV01014916.1:6237531-6255857 GCA_003457575.1 Thermophis baileyi | reverse complement strand
TATTTTCAAATATAAGGAGGAGCTAGAATCAGAAGGTCATGTCTGTCATTGGTTTACATATCTTCAATTGAAAGAAAGATTTAAATTAGATAAAAATAATCCTAGGTTTAACTTTGTTAAAAATGAACTGGATACTCTACTGTGTGGTAGTGATGAACATATTATTGCTAAAGTCTATAAAGTGTTATTGATTTTAAATCTGGAAAATGAACAAGTAAAGCATTGTATGATTCAGTGGGCAAGGAATTTTGGATATAATGTGATGCTTGAACAATGGGAAAATATGCGGACGAAGGGTTTAAAATTTACATTAAACTATAATTTAAAAGAAAATATCTATAAGATGGTGTATCGTTGGTATTTAACACCAGATAAGTTATCTAAGATGTATAAAGGCATGTTAAATGGATGTTGAAAGTGTAAAAGTAAAGAAGGGACTTTTTATCATCTATGGTGGACATGTGATAAAGCAAAAAAAAATTGGAGTATGATTCATATTTTAATACAGAAAATTTTGAAAATGAAGATAAAAATGAAACCAGAACTTTTCCTTTTGGGCCTAATGGAAAAAGAAGTGGAGAAAAAAATTTGGAACTTTGTTATTATATATGTTGACAGCAGCAAGACTATTGTATGCCCAAAAATGGAAGGACACTTCGATTCCTACTATGGACAAATGGTTGCAGAAGCTGACAGAGTTGGCTGAAATGGCAAAATTGACCACTTTGATTAAAGAAAAGAACATAAGTTCTTTTGTTTCCTTATGGAGACCACTTCTGAACTTTGTGCTTGATATGGAAAAGAATGAAACTTTGATTTTGGGTTTTACCAAGTAGATTGATAGATCCTTACAGAAATGGCTTGTTCATATTATTATGAAAAAGCAAAAAGTTGTGATTTAATGTTAATGCCTTATTTTACTGTAACAGAGAGAGTTGGAAGTCAATGCTTCTTTTTCTTTTCTTTTTTTATTATCTTTCCTCACTTCTCTTCCCCCCTCCCCCCCTCCCCCACTGCTTTTCTATTTACTTTTCTATTTTACAATATTTTATAACACAATGAAAATGTTAAACTGGAATATTGTAATTTGTCTCTAGAAATGCAGCCGTGAAAATAAATGATGGATATGCTCAGAAATATATGGCAGCCAGATTTCAGCAAGTGAGTTCACCTGAGCTAGTGAATAGGACAGGTGAGAGCATCTCCATGTGGCAGTTTAATTCCTTCTAACAATTTTTCTTTTGGTTGAGACTTTGTACTTGATTCATATGAAAGTCTGAGAAGAATTAGAAGTGTTTTTATTACTGATACTCTAGGTTCCAATACTAAAGATGAATGGACGGGAGGGGAGTCTGCAATTGTGACTCAAAATGCTTGTGATATGTTTGTTTTCTGCCTGAAAACTATTTGGCATACATTTGCAACAACTAGAAACTTAATTTCTAATTTACAGCCCTTGAAGAAAAAAAGGAATCGAGCAGTAAATGATCACATTTCAATTATGAAAAGATAGATTTATAACTTGAAAGAAAGGTGGCTGTGTTTTTTTTTTTAAAAAAACTGCTCATAAGGGAAACAACTGTCCATAAAGAAGATAGTCAAGGGAGCAAATCCAGTGAATGAGTATAACAATTAGAAATAAAAGCAACAACATACATTCTGAAACAGTGGAATTTAAAAATACTCAAAAAAAGAAAAGTATTTTTAAGGCCTTTTAGGTGAAACTAGATGACCCATCTAGATCCACCTTGGTGGCCTGGCCTGGCCTGGCCTGGCCAGGGTGGGGGTGGGGGGGAACCTGGCATGTGAATTTTGCACTCGGAGGGCACTTGTGCTCACATGAGAAGCTCTACTCGCACGAGCAGTGGGCCCTTGTGCTCACGTGTAAAGCTCCACTCGTGCGAATGGAGCTTCCTGTGTGAGTACAAGGGCCCATTGTTCATGCGAGTAAAACTGTGCGTGTGTTCTGACCCAGTTCCCCAAACACGACAAACCCTCTGTAGTTGAAGCAATGATTCCTTTATTAGGAGCGCCAGCAGCCCCAGCAAAAAGTTTCTCTTTCACATCAGGCTAACAAGTCTGTCCAGCAGGGGAGATGAATAGTTGTCTGCCACATCTATTCATCTCCGTCCCCTGCCTTTTATCCCCAGAGCTAGGGTGGGGCTTCGCTAGCAGCGGTGGCTCTTCCTTCCCAAGGATCAACCCACAGATTTCCACTGCTCTCCTCTCCTCTGTCTTCTGCGCATCCGCGCATCAGGCACTGGACCCAGCTGTTCCCCCTCTTCCTCATCGGCCACCTCCAGACTTGGGGGCTGTTGACTCTCCATCTGAGGGCTGATGGATGGGCCAGGCTCCGCCTCTGTCTCTCTCTCTCTGCTAGCTCCATTCCCTCTTCCCCCTCGGAGCTCTCAGGTTGCCTTGATGCTGACCCTGACTCCCATGCCTCCTCCTCATCTGATTCGGCTAATGGAGGGGTTGGCGGCTGACAGGCCACAACAGTGTGCTTGTGTGCCACTCACATGAGTGGAGCTTTGCACCCACGCTTGCCCATTCCTCGTGTGGCCCGGTTTTGAACAGGACATGGCCCAGTAGTGGGCCATAGCACAGAGGTTAGAGACCCCTGATTTAGATGACCTATGGCCTATTGGGCCACGATTTCAGAGATACTTCCTTATCTAAATTGATCAACAGAATGACCGCAGGCAGGCAAAAAAACCCACAGGTATAGGAGTTCCAATTTCCTGTAGGCTTCCCCATTGACTTTGCTGCATGTGATTGAGGCTGATTGCGACAGTACTACGGGACAGCACTGCAACAACCACAACTTTGCCAGTACAATTGCTGTGAGGAACCTTGAAATTTAAATCCTATGGAAGTAATGGATTCTAGATTTTGGATGCCTTCTTTAAGTTAGTCCATTTGAAGTACCTTGATTCAAAAGTTGGTGGCCTATGAGATAGTGTTTCGCCCAATTGAAGATTACAAAAAGAATGGGAGATGGGATGGGGGACTCATAAATTGCAAACAAGATGCCGCTATGCCCTTGTCAGACCTGCCCCAGTTAGATCCCTAGGAAAGAAAGACCCTCAACTCAATTTGGTTCAAGTGACAGGTTCTTTTACTAAAGATCAGTGGTTGCAGTGAAAGAAAAGCTAGATCTGAGTATTCCCGCGCAAGAGGTTACATTTCCTCCCTTTCCCTGGCCCTCCCCTCTTGACCAGTTCAATAGTGTCCAGTAGCATCCTGATTTGATGTTTTGGGAACCGCTTTCAAGTTGGGCACTTCTCAAAGTGGTTTCACATTCCGTTCCCAGGCCACGTATCCTTGGAGGCTGGATTATTCCAGTTTCACACCTCTGGTTCCTGTCAGCTTGTTCCCCCCTTCTTTCATCTGTCTCCTTCTCTCCAGCCCAGGTTTCCCCAAATTCTTTCCCTCCCCCTCTTCCTTTTATGGCAGGATGCCAATGAAGCAAAGCAAAACAGCTGAAGATGGCAGATCTGACCTTCTGCCCCCCTTGACAGGGGCGTTAGTCCTGCAGAAAAAGAAACAGAGACAAAACATAAAAAGAATAATTAGTTTGGTTTCAATGGGACTTGTTTGGATATTTGCTGTGGAACCTGTGAAGGAGTTCAGGGCTTGGACATGCTGTGTGTTCACCCACTCTGTCTCTGATGGGAGAAAGTGTTTCCATGCGACCAAATATTGGATTTTTCCTCTGTTTGCGAGAGCCTAAGATTTCTTTAATTTCAAAGTGTTGTTCACCCTTGATTAAAATGGGGAGAGGGTGGTGGTTTTGTCGCAAGGCGTAGGGGAGAAGAGACTGCTGGTTTCAAAAGGCTACAGTGGAAAACTGTAGATGGGTGGACACATCTAAGAGATTTTGGTAGGTCTAATTGGATGGTGACTGGGTTAATAGTCCTGTTGATAGGGAAAGGACCAATGTACTTGGGACCCAGTTTTTTTCAATTTCTGCCTGGACTGCAATTATTTAGTGGAAAGGTAGACTTTGTCACCTACATCAAAGTCTTTTGGTTTGAAGCATTTTTTTATCCACCTGTTTTTTATATGTTTCCCGCACCTCTTCTAGCGCTTTGCAAACCACTGGCCAGGTGCTCTGTAGTTGGGTGACCCATTCAGCAAGTGATGAAGTTTGTGGTTTGATTTGAGACAGTTTGGGCATAGCTACAAAGTCCTGCCCAGATGAAACTTCAAAAGGGGTGAAACCAGTGGTGCTATGCACTAAACTATTGTAGGCTACATCTGTGAAAGGGGAGAGGTCAGCCCAATTGTCTTGTTGGTAGCTAATGTAGCATCTTAGGTACTGCTCCAGGATCCCATTTGCGCATTCACCCCCCCCCCACTTCACCCCCGCAAACTGTGAAGTGAATTGAACTCTGTGGTCTGATATGATGCCTTCTGGGACTCCATGAAGTCTATATGTCAACTTTGAAATGGATCAGGCCTGTCGCAGCCATTTTTCTCCATTTCTCAGCTTGACACACTTTGGGGGTGGGTGGGAGGGGACTCTGGAATGTCAGACCAGACATCAACAACTTACTATCTCATGGGAACCAAGGCCATCCCAACAGGTGCTGGCCAGAGACTGAAAGAGGTTACCAAGGAGATGCCAGAACACCTAACTGGACAATGTGACCTGTGACAAGGAGGGAGGGAGCTGTCTAATCTTTAATTATACTGAAAGCGCAGGAAATAGCCAGAGCTGGTTTGTTTTTCAACTGTGGCGAAATGATGCACTCAATAAAGCAATTCTTTGAGGAAGCTAAAAGTCTCAGAGTTGCTAAATTGGTTGGGTTCATTACACAGAACCTTGACATTAAACCAGCTCTTACTTCCTAAGCTTTAATTAGCTACAAGTTCCTCCGGCCCACCCGATCACCTTTGGGAGGATGAAAAAGACTCAGGGAAGATCGTAGGGATGGAGAGAAAGGGAGACGTGGCTATGGTGAATGCCGTGGCAGCCAACCTCGAAGGAGAAGCAGCGGAATGGGTGACAAGCCTCCATGATGAAAACATGCTGGAGCTAAGAAACATCGACACCTCTCTGGACAAGTTTGGGGCCAGGTTCGAAGACAAGTCCCAGGCCCAGAAAGCGGAGCTGGAGATATGGGACCTCAGGCAGGGGAACCAACCGGCAGAAGACTATAACTGAGAGTTTTGGAGGGTCACCGGGAGACTGAGGCACTGGCTGGAGCGATTGCTAGTCTAGCACTTTAGAGAGGGCCTAAACCGGAAGTTGTTCCACGCTGCATATTCCGGGTGTGTGTGTGTGTGCACGAAAGGATCCACGCATAGACATCGACTTGAGAGAGTACAAGAGATGCAGCGCCTCTTAGTCAAAGCCGAGGAAGAGTCAAGAGTGGCGCCAGCTGGAACAAAGGGCAGTGTCTGCCCCGGCACTGGCCACCTTGGCCACCCCTACCTGTGGAGCCATCCATGCTTCCAATGGAGCAAGCAGGGTCATAGGGTAGCTGAGTGCCTGGTGCCCGCTCCTCAGTCTGGAGGGAAGGCGACTGCGCCAGCCAAGCTGAAGAAGCCGCAGAAGAAGGGGAGAGAGAAGTTGAGCATGGTGCACCAGGTTGTAGAGGTCTCCTCCCCTAGCAGCGAGAGAGAGGAAACTCCGACCAAGGAGGACCATCAGCTGGCCCCTTACGAGAGCGACGAGGGGGAGAGGGATCTGATAGTAAGTGATGCCGTCCGCCCCTTCTCCATCCCAGTGAAGATCGTAGTGCCCAAGTTGGGAGCCCAGGGGGTGTTGGAGGCACTCATAGACTCAGGCTGTACCCGTTGCCTAATGAGCATGCCGACAGTGCTGAGGCTGGGGATATGAGCAAGAAAATTCTCCTTATCCATGAGGATGGAGCAAGTAGATGGTTCACTGATAGGGGGCTCCCCCACAACCCACCTAACGGAGTCTGTGCAACTAAGATAGGCCCTCACCAGGAGACCATCCACTTTGTGATAGCACTGAAGATGACGGAGGTGGTGATCCTGGGACTGTCTGGCTAGACAAGTGGGGCCCTACGATATGGTGGCAGGATGGGAAGACAAAGATGAGACTGAGGAGGGAGCTACCTCCCCCCACAAGAGGCCTCGGTGGAGAAATGGAACAGCAGAGAGTGGAAGTGGGGGAGGCTGAGCATCTGAAGGCCACCTCAGAGCAGCTGCCAGGAATTCTGCTCATTCCTAAAGAATACAGAGACCTTGCAGAGGTGTTTAGCGAGAAGGAATGCAACATCCTATTCCCCCACCACCCAACTGATTGTGCGATTGAGATCTTACTGGGAGCGAAACTCACCAAGCCGAAAATGTACTCCATGACCCCAAGGGAGATGGAGGAGTTGAGGAACTACATTGACAAAAACCTGGCTATGGGTTTTATCCAGCCAGCCAAATCCTTGTGGCAGCCCCCATGCTGTTCAAGGAGAAAAAAGACAGGTCGATGAGACTGTGTGTGGATTTCAGAGGGATAAATGGAATGTGCATGGAGAACATGTATCCCTTCCCCCTCATGAAGGACATGTTAGGGCACTTAGCCAAGGGGAAGAGCTGGACCTGAGAGAGGCATACTATAGGGTGAGGATCAAGAAGGTTGATGAGTGGAAAACCGCCTTTAATTGCCCACTAGGAAGTTTCCAGTTCAAAGTGATGCCGTTTGGCCTTCAAGGGGCTCCCGCAGTGTTCATGCAAGTGATGAATGAAGTGCTGCATGATCACCTGTATAAGGGGGTCCTAGTGTATCTGGATGATATTCTCATTTTCATTGAAATGACGGAAGAGCATGTGAAACTAGTGTGCCAGGTGCTCAAAAAACTTTTGACAGCCAATCTGTATGCCAAACTATCCAAATGTGAATTCCACAAGACTCGCTTGGACTACCTGGGCTACCGAGTGTCAAGTGAGGGGGTGGAAATGGACCTGGGGAAGGTGAAGGCCATACTGGAGTGGCAAGCCCCTGGGACCTGAAAGCAGTTGCAGAGCTTTCTGGGGTTTGCTAACTTTTACCGGCAGTTCATTCCCTCTCTTGCCAAGATTGCCCTGCCAATCACCAAACTACTGAAAATGGGGAAAGAGGGGGAGAAACCTCGACCAAGCAAACCATTAAACGACAATGGAATGCCAGAAAGCTGTTGAGGAGCTAAAGCGGCTATTTGCAGAGGAACCGGTTTTGAAACACCCCAACCCCAAGAAGCCCTTTGTCATCCAGGCAGATTCCAGTGATGTAGCGGTGGGGGCAGTGCTACTCCAAAAAAATAGGGATGGGAAGCTGCAGCCATGTGTCTACATCTCCTGAAAGCTCTCCAAAATGGAGAGACATTGGGCAATGTGGGAGAAGGAAGCATTTGCTGTGAGGTGGACCCTATTGACTTGGCACCAGTTTCTTGAGGGGAGCAAAGTGCCTTTTGACGTGTGGACTGATCATAAGAACCTGGAGGCACTGAGGACTCCTCAGAAGCTCTCACTGAAACAGGTTCAATGGGCACAGTACTTCAACCGGTTTAACTTTGAATTGAAGTACATCCTGGGGGGAAATAATTTTTTGGCCAATGCCCTATCTCGCATGCCACAGTACAATAGCACTCAGAAGGAAGTAGTAAATGCCATCATTCCCATGACCCAGAAAGTGGCACAAGTGACTACGAGGCAATAGGCCAGGAAGAAACCATCAGACGCAGGGGGCAAGCTGACCCAGTAGTTAAAGAGGGAAATGCAGTTAGATCCATGGTTCAAAGACCATGGGGGGGGGAATTAACATCGAGAGAGGGGCTAGCTGTCAAGGTTCCGACTGATCAAACAAATCAGAACTCTAAGACTTGAATCCACCTCAAAGGACTTCTTTATTGAGTACATCATATCGGCACAGATTTAAAGGAAAACCAACTCTAAATAGTTCCCGTGGTTTCAGTATAATTAAAAGAGGAAATAAACCCATCCCCAGGTGTCACATGTCATGCTGGCCAATTAGGTCAATTGGTGGGCTCTCTAGGCACTCCTTCCCTGACCTTATCTGTTCTTCGTGGAGATGACCTTGGTCCCCATGAGAAAGCTGTCTGTTGTGACCAATCTATCTGCTCTTATGTTTTGACTCTTCACTCAAGTGGCTTCAGAAAGGGGGTAGCCCTTTCACTGTACTACGGTAAGTACTGTAACCTCCCCTTGTACAGCCTAGAGTCCAGGATCCTCTTTACTTCATAATGGGTTTCCCCTTGCACTATAATGGGATCCGGGACTACCCGAGCTACTGGTCTTAGTCCTGAACCTATTACCGGTTTCAACAAACTGCTGTGGAAGACCAGGTGTATTTTCTCCAACAGGCATGGCAGCTTCAGCTCTACTGGTTAATGATCTTTATGATGGGGAAAGATCCTATAAATTTGGGACCCAGTTTTTTACAATCTCAGTTTTAAGTATTTGGTAGAGAGGTAAACTTTCTCCCCTATGTGAAATGGCCTCGGGGGGGGGGGATTTCCTTTTGTCTGCTTGCTCCTTTTGCATTTCTGTGGCTTTTGCTAGTGCCCATTTTACATTTCCCCAAGTGTCCTGTAGGGTGTCTACCCATTCAGTCAGGCTCACTGATGGAGGGGGCTCCTGATTGTACTCAGGTATGGGAATGAACTCCACCCCTGTGGCCACCTTAGAGGCCCGTGCTGCTATGAATGGCATTATTGTATGCCACCTCAGCAAAAGCCAGTAGATCAGGCCAGTTAGTTTGTTGGTAATTAACAAAGCACCTCAAGTACTGCTCTATCATTGCATTTTTATGTTCTGATGCCCCATTCATACTTGGATGAAAAGCTGAACTAAGCCCCTGGGATGACCCAATTAGTTTTACAAACTCCCTCCACAACTTGGCCGTAAATTGGACCCCCACGATTGGATATAATCCACTTGTGGACTCCATGCAATCAGTAAATATGTCTCAGGAACAGCTTTGCAAGTTTGTAGGCTGACGGGAGACTGGGGCAGGCTATGAAAAGATCAATCATGGTCCAGATTACTGTGTTTCCTCCACTCTCTGGGAGTTTCACTATAAAATCCATTGCTATTTCCTCCCATGGTCTTGACTGCTCGGCTACTTGTAATAGTCCAGGAGGCTTTCCAGGCCTTTTTTTCATTGTGGCACATACCGCATAGCTCTTTACATAGCTTTCAATGTCTTTTCTCATTCCTGGCCACTAAAATTGCCTTCATGCCAAATGCCATGTCTTTAGAAGTCCAAAGTGGCCAGCTTGTTTGGCATGGTGGCTTCATTGCAGAACTTGAACCCGGAGGGTGCTGGGGACGTATAATTTGGGACCTTTCCATGCTAACCCATCATAGGAGGTTAGTAGTTGTTGTCCTTGAACCAGGGGTCGGCTTGCAACTCAGTTCTGAGCTTCTGAGCTTCCCAGCTCGCCCTGCTGCTTCATAGTGACCTGCGCTGCCTTCTGAGGAATGATGGTGTTGACTATTTCTTCGTGGCTGATTTTGTACTGGGGCATTCGGGATAGGGCATCTGCTAAGAAGTTCTTCCCTCCGGGGATGTATTTTAGAGTGAAGTCAAATCGGTTAAAATACTGCGCCCACTGAACTTCTTTGGGTGAGAGTTTGGGAGAGGTCCTGAGGGCCTCCAGATTCTTGTGATCAGTTCATACTTCAAAGGGCACTTGGCTTCCCTCTAGAAAGTGCCGTCAGGTTAATAGTGCCTACCAGATGGTGAAAACCTCCTTCTCCCACACCACCCACCTTCATTCGGGGTCGGTGAGTTTTCTGGAGGTGTCGGCGCATGGTTGGAGGTTCCCTTCTTTATTTTTCTGAAGAAGAAAAATTCTACATTGCTGGCGTTTGCCTGGATGACGAAAGGTTCTTTGGGGCTAGGGTGTTTTAGGACAGACTCCTCCGCAAATAGTTGCTTGAGCTTCTCGAATTCCCCCTGGCACTCCACAGTCCAGTTTAATGGTTGGTTGGGCTGCAGCCTGAGTCTATTAGGGCATCCACCTCTCCCTGAATTCCTGTCTTTGGCACCACAATTTTAGTGGGCATGGTAAAGGGACGGATGGCTTCACTTACCATCAGGTCACTTTTGTCCTGATCTTCGCTGTCATAGGAGCAGGATGCTGGTCCCTTTCGGTTGGAGTTCCCTCTCCCTCACTTGAGGGAGAGGAGACCTCAATGGCCTGGCGCAGCAAGCTTGACTTTTCCCGGGCTTTCTGCAGCAGCTTTTTTGGTCTGGTCGATGCAACCAGGGCTACTTTTGGCTGGGGTGCGGGTGCCAGGCACTCGGTGGCTCGATGGCCTTGCTGGCTGCCCCTGAAGCATTTAATGGGGGCTCCGAGCGGGGTAGAGGGAGGGCTGGTGGGTGGAGTAGCAGCAGTTCGTCGACCAAACCGGCAGCTCTCTTGGCTTCGCTTGGGTTTTGGTTCAGGTGTGCTGTGCTTCTTGCACTGCTTCAGCTCAAGGTAGAGTGCTATAGCCATCCGGTACCACTCATGGGTCCGCTCGGGGACTCCCCAGTAAACGCAGGCCTGCAGTAGCTCTCTTCTTTAAAGTGGTAGACCAACAGTCAGTCTGGCCACTGCCTCAGTTTGCTGGTTACTCTGTGGAACTCCTGAACATATTCTTTCGTGGGCCGGCCCCTCTGCTTCAGCTCTCGGATTTCTGCTTCAGCTTGTAGGGCTTGAGAGTCATCTTTGAATCTGGCTTTCAGCTCCTCTAGGAATGCACGATGTTCCCCAGCTCTGGCGCATCTTCGTCGTGGAGTCTTGTCACCCACTCTGTGGCTTCTCCCTCCAGGTTCATGGCTACGGTATTCACCATCACCATGTCTGATGGGTAGGCAGGGGCATAGCAGTCTAGGTGGGCCCATACCTTGTTGAGGAAGAACACCAACTTCTCCGGCTCTCCAACAAATGTGGCTTTCATTGGCAGTGGGTCTGCTAGTGGGGGAGGAGAGGGGTGCCCACTGTCTGGGGAACCAGCCAGGGCCTGGGTAGTGGGGCCACGGCAGGTGCCTGTGCCATCCGGGGGGGCAGTTGAGGTTGGCCCGCTGGACTTGCTGCTCACTGCTACCACAGGAGGTTTCACCTTTGGGCCAGGCTCCCTGCTGCTGCTGGTCAGGGAGGGGTACTGGCTGCTCAGGCCGGCATGGTTGGGCTTGGGCTTCAGCAAGCTAAGAGTGGTTGAGTCACCCAAGCCAGTGTCATGCCCCCATCGCAGTGAATCTGTGGGAGAAAATGAGCTGGAACAAGAACTGACAGAGATGGAGAGGCCGGCTCCATTGGCCTTGGAGGAAACTGGGGAAGGGCAGAGTCAGTTCAGGCAAGGCTTTTCTGAATTAGTAAGGCCTACAGACAGGGAGAGCTCAGGAGAAGAGCAAGGACTACTCCCTCCTGATCCGAGAGCAAGGAGGGAAGAGAGACGGCAAGATCAACGCAGATTGAGCTGGCTACGAGGGAGGAGAGTACCCCGCCCTCTTTCACAAGGCACACCTGGGGACTGAGATGTAAGGAGGTGCCAGTGGGAGGGGCATTTGTCGGGAACAAGTGTTAAATCTGTGGAGACTCGTGTGCACTTGCCAAAACCTGGAGATTGCTGTACTCTCTCTTGTGGGGCTTGCCAGTTTGCCTGCTTCGCTGAATTTCTTGCTCTGTTTACTGTTTAGCTAACCTGGCTTATTGAACTGCTGGCCCTGGTTAATGTTTGGGCTAACCTGGTTTATTGGACTGTGGCCTGGTTGCTGTTTGATTAACCTGGCTTACTGGACTACTTGCAGCCAGAGCTTCTGAAGGTGCGTGTGAGAGCTTTGCTCCAGGACTTGTAGTGAATGTAGGAATGTTTGGGGGCACAGTTGGAGCAATAAAGGGGAGTTAGACCTGTTCTCTGGTTGTGTTGCTTTTGTGCCACACCCTGGGTCATCACATCCACTGTCAGCACAGGTGGGCCTGGTCGGCGCATCGGCACCACTCCTTGGCTCTCCATATGGTCGAACCTCTACCTCAGCTGCTCGACCGATGGTCTGTGAAGGGTGGTTAGGTACTTCCATTCCCTGTGCCCATCCCATTCGGCGTTCCTTTTTGCCTTCCATCTTGGGACAAAGGCGGATGGTGATCAAGGGGATCTCAGAGGGAACTCCATTTCGGCCACCTTCAGCACCCACCTGTGTCAGGCCTCCCCCTCCGCTCAGTAGAGGTCCTTGGTGGCTAGGGCATCTTCAGGCATTGCTGGCCTTTCAGTCCTCACCACACAAACCTTCAGCCTGGTTGCCAGTGGGAGGATTGCCTCTCCGATCTGACCCCCTGACGGCACAGCCCTGGCTGGGGTTGTGCTGGGGTTGGCAGCCATTTTCCCCATCTTTTCCATCTCCAATTCTTCCCTGAGTCTTTGCTGTCTTCCCAGTGTTGTCGTGTGGGTAGCTGGGGCTCAGGACCCTGGAGGGTTACCCCTTTTTTGGGGTAGATTTAAGAGAGTTGGTTTAATGTCAAGGTTCTGACTAATGAACCCAAACAAATCAGAACTCTGAGACTTGAATCCACCTCAAAGGACATCTTTATTGAGTACATCATATCAGCATGGATTAAAGGAAAACCAACTCTAAATAGTTCCCGTGGTTTCAGTATAATTAAAAGAGGAAATAAACCCATCCCCAGGTGTCACAGGTCATGCTGGCCAATTAGGTCAATTGGCGGGCTCTCTAGGCACTCCTTCCCTGACCTTATCTGTTCTCCATGGAGATGACCTTGGTTCCCATGAGAAAGCTCTCTGTTGTGTCTAGCAAGGTATTCCAACTTCCTTCCCCCTTTCCCCTTCTGTGTGGCAACTGAGGAACAGTAAAATGGCTTCTTCCAGGTTTGGTTCAAAGTTGACACTAGCTTGGAAAGGAGACAAGCTTTACGTTCCTAAAACCCTATGAATTCAGGTCCTGCAGTGGAGCCACAATAACAACCAAGCTGGCCTCTTCAGGTTTCTAAAAACTCTGCACTTAGCAAAGTGGCAATTTTGGTGTCCAGGGATGAAAAAGGACATAGAAAGCCATGTGAAGAGTTGCGCCATGTGCAGCAATGAAGACAAGGTCAGGGAAGAGCCCAGGTCTGTTGCAACAAGTGACCCGACCCTGGGAGGAAATAGCAATGGATTTTATAGTGGAACTCCCTGAAAGCAGGGTGAACACAGTCATTTGGATAGTGATAGACCTTTTTTCCAAACAGGCTTACTTTGTAACCTTCTCGAGCCTCCCATCTGCCCAGACATTGGCCAGATTGCTCCTGCAGCAAGTTCATAGGCTGCATGGGGTGCCAAAGAAAATTATCTCAGACCAGCGGGTCCAGTTCACGGCAAAGTTTTGGAGGGAGTTTGTAAGAATGATAGGATCTGCCCAGAGGCTTAGTTCTGCGTTTCATCTGAGTACGAACGAAACCGTAGAACAAGTTAACGCAATGATAGAGCAATATTTAAGGTGCTATGTCAACTATCAGCAGTCCAAATGGGCAGACCTCCTCTCATTCGCTGAAGTTGCCTACAATAATGCGGTCTATAGTAGCACGGGGCTCACCCCATTCAAGATAGCCACAGGTGTTGTGTTTTTTCCTCCATGCCTGAGTACTCTCAGGACCCCACTTCCTCAGTGAGCTTGACGGAGTAGGTGGGTTTCCTGAAAAATGCATGGGGAAATGTAAAACGGGTGTTAACTAAGGATGCTGAGACACAGAAAATGCAAGCCAATAAGAGGTGATGACCCCAGAAACAGTACCATGTTGGGGAGAAGGTGTACCTCTCCACAAAATACCTGAAGCTAAAACTGCCCTGCTGGAACCTGGGTCCTAAGTTCATAGGACCTTTCCCTATAGTGAAAATCATCAATCCAGTGACAGTAGAGTTAAAACTGCCACGCCTAATGAGAAAAGTACACCTGGTGTTCCACTGCAGTTTGTTTAAACCAGTGGTGGGATCAGAATTGAGACCCATAGCCCAAATAGCCCCCAGCCCAATAGTTGTGGAGGGGGAAACACACTAAGAGGATTTTGAACTCCAGACTGTACAAGGGCAAACTGCAGTACCTAGTCCAATGGAAGGGGTATCCGATGTCAGAAGCTAGATGGGTGAAGGCACAGAATATGAGAGCAGACCGGTTGATTAGAATGTTCCATGAGAAATACCCCCAGAAACCTAAGGAGTCTTCCCAAGGGTAGGGTAGGGGTCCTGGTTTTCATTAATGTGTGTGTGTGCTTGATGTTTTCCAGGTGCTTCTTGCTCTTTAGGGGGATCTGACTGTCAACTTCAAAATGGATCGGGCCTGTTACAGCCATTTTTCTCCGTTTCTCAGCTTGACACACTT
The DNA here is from genome assembly GCA_003457575.1 of Thermophis baileyi. Taxonomy (NCBI): domain Eukaryota; kingdom Metazoa; phylum Chordata; class Lepidosauria; order Squamata; family Dipsadidae; genus Thermophis; species Thermophis baileyi. The sequence goes on along the minus strand of QLTV01014916.1, from coordinate 6,241,528 downwards.
TGGGGGTGGGGTGGGGGGGGAGGGGACTCTGGAATGTCAGACCAGACATCAACAACTTACTATCTCATGGGAACCAAGGCCATCCCAACAGGTGCTGACCAGAGACTGAAAGAGATTACCAAAGAGATGCCAGAACACCTAACTGGACAATGTGACCTGTGTCAAGGAGGGAGGGAGCTGTCTAATCTTTAATTAGACTGAAAGCACGGGAAATAGCCAGAGCTGGTTTGTTTTTCAACTGTGCCGAAATGATGTACTCAATAAAGCAGTTCTTTGAGAAAGCTAAAAGTCTCAGCGTTGCTGAATTGGTTGGGTTCATCACCTTGACACTATATACATGTTGCAGGAACAGTTTGGCTGAAGGGAACTTAGAACATGGTACAAAAAGCACTTGCTTAGAGAAAAGGTCCATTATTACCCAAATTACTGTGTTCCCTGAGCTTTCAGGGAATTCCACTATAAAGTCCATGGAAATTTCCTTCCAGGGTGCTTGGGGTTTGACCACTGGTTGGATAACCCCCAAGGAGGTCTTCCCTGGATGCCCAAGGCACAGATAGGGCAGCTAGCCACATAGTTCTCAATGTTCTTTTTTAGTGATAAGCCACCAGAATTGGCCTTTTACAAGGGGTAGGTGTTTACATAGTGCCCTGTTGTTTTTGAATCATGGCTTTTCTGCAGGACCACAATCTGTTGGCTTTTGGGGATGTACAGTTTGGCCCCCACCCAAGACAAGCCATCGGGCAAAGTGCAATCGGCTTTGTGGGTTTTGAACCACTCATCTTTTTCTAATATTGTTTTTAATGCTATAAGCAATTCATCTGGCATCAGTAGGCAGAATTTTCCTTGCAATTTGGTAATGGCTGGGGCTGCTAGCTGTTGGGGGGGAATAACTGGTTTGATGACTTCAGCTTTAGAGCAGTTGTATTGGGGTAGCCTTGAAAGGGCATTGGCTAGAAAATTCTGCCCTCCTGTGGGATACCGTAGGGTGAAACTGAAGTGGTTAAAGTACTGTGCCCCATGGACTTGTTTGGGGACAGTTTTCTGGGAGTTTTTAATGCTTCCAGATTTTTGTAATCTGTCCACACCTCGAAAGGAGTTTTATTTCCCTCCAAGAAATCTCCAGGTTATAAGTACCCAGCATACCGTGTAGACTTCCTTTTCCCACACTGCTCACCTCTATTCTATTTCAGTTAGTTTTTGGGATGTGCAAGTGCATGGCTGCAGGACCCCTTGATCATTTTTCAGCCGCAATACTGTGCCCACTGCCAAATCATCTGCTTGGATGATAAAGGGGGTGTTTGGGTCTGGGTGTTTCAGCGCGGGTTCGGCTGCTTACAGGTGCTTGAACTTTTCGAATGCTGCTTGGCATTCCGGTGTCCATTTCAGAGGTTGTCTGGGTTTAGGTTTCCCCTCCCTTTTGGTTTTTAACAAGATAGTGATGGGCAGTGTGATTTGGGCAAATGATGAGATAAACTGGCAGTAGACATTTGCAAATCCCAGGAAGCTTTGGAGTTGTTTTCTGGTGCAGGGAGGAACCCATTCCAAATTCAAAATTGCAAACCCCTCCCAGGGGTGAAATGCTCCTGATTCGTTCGTACCTGTCGGTCGCCGTAGAGCCGGTCGGCAAGGTAGTGCGAGGTGCCACCCACCCGCCCGGACGCTGCCATTTGGGTTCTTTTACCCTCTGCGCATGCACAAAGCGTTCTGTGCATTCGCAGATGGTAAAAGAACCCAAATGGTGGCGTCCGGGTGGGTGGGCGGCGCCTCGCGCTACCTTGGCGACCGGTTCTACGGTGACTGACAGGTACGAGAAAACTGGGAGCATTTCACCCCTGCCCCCACAAAAAAAGTACTTATGACCCGGTCCCGAAGTTACGTATGTTGCAGCACCACAGCAGTTGTTTGCCCTTGCGACTGACCGCAGAGACGCTGCAACATGCCTCCTGCCTATTTACCCCCACATTCTGCCCTGCCAGGTTTCCAAAAGCACTGGGCCTGCTTTGCTAGCCTCCTGGAGTCCAATTGCTCCTCCTCACCCCATTTCCTATTGCTTCAGGGATTGGGGCGTGAAGGCAGCGGTGGCAGCCAATCAATGAGGAGCTTGTTTCCTTTGTCTCATTGGGCTGCACTGCAAACTCTGCATTGATTGGCTGCCATCATGCCTTCACATCCCTATCCCTGAAGCTGCCTGAAGGGCGAAAAACGGGCCCATTTCCAGCCTCCAGAGGGCTTCTGGAGCCTGGGGAGGGTTTTTCGCCCTCCTGGAGGCTCGAGGAAAGCCTCCGGAGCCTGGGGAGGGCAAACCCCCTCCCCCCGCCGTGGTGCAGGAGGCCGACTAGGCCACACCCACCCAGCAACCGGGCAGAGAACCCCTTGCTAAAAATTTTGAAGCCCACCCCTGATCACATTAATTTAACATGATACAATCAAAGAATCCTCAGGTTATGAATGTAATTGACAGGCTCTATTACATTCGTAACTCAATGATTACCTGTATTTATATTTGTCTTTCAAATATACAAGAACCACTTGAGGTTCATGCAGCATCTCATTAATTAGCTGCATGAAGATAGCAGGGACGTCTAAAGGGGAGTACTGAGAACTGCAAGCATCCTAATGGTCAGTTGAATGCAGTTTTCCATTCATCCCCATCCTTAATCCCTATTCAGTACTATGCCTCTTGCAAGTCCAGCTTAGCAAAAAATCTTTTCTTTGGCCAGGTGAGCCAGCATGTCTTTCAGTAGAGACAGGGGATAAATGTTTTCAATGCAGATTGTGTTCAATCCGTGGTAGTCTATGCACAGGTGGGACCTGTCCTTCTTTTCCTGGAAAAGAACAGGTATGGCCATCTGCTGTTTGATGGGCTGCATAAACCTCCATTGCAAGTTTTTAATCTATAAATGTCCAGAGCATCTTGAGCTCCCTTGGAGTCATGGAGGACAGTTTAGATTTGGGAAATTTGGCCTCCAGCAGTATCTCTATGTAGCAGTCTGTGGGGGCGTGAGGGGGGGAGCACATTGGACCCCTTCTTGCTGAAAACCTTGCGCAAGTCCCAGTGTCATGCTTGACTCACTACGCAACCCACTCACAGACAACAGAAACATGGAGGGGGGTGGGTGGGTAGATTTAGAACGCAACAGAGGGAATTGTGGAATGGAAGAGCCGACTGTCACCTGGCAACATCCTGGAGCCCAAGGTGGAAAGATGGGGAAGTTCCAAGGCGTTCAGATCATTTCCCAAAACAAATTGACTGTAATTGATTGGTGGACAATAAACAGTGGGTAGACCAGGGGAGAAAAGGGGATTTTAACTAAGCTACTTCGCACATGAAAACTTCAGAACTGCCTTCTCTTCTTCTGTGCCTATGTGGAATTATCAGTAAAGTTATACTCTTGGTAAATAATGTCCCAGGAGTTTCTCTTGCTGCATATGCCAACAGAACGGTTGACACCTGGTATTCCTTGGGGATTTGGGGATCCAGTTTTGGGGCTCCCATGCTATGCTGCCAATTTCCTTCTTTGCCTTCCCGCCCAGCAGTGGAATGGGGGATTTGCAAAAGCAGCTAATCTCTCTTTGGGCTTTCCCTCAGGATCTTTCTACTAAATGTTTAACATCCTCCTTCTCCAATTTGCATAGGGGTTCCACTACAGGAGCCATGCTTAGACCCATGGGGTCTCTCCATGCCTGGTGCCACAATGAAACTTAAGAGTCTCTTTATGGGCCCCATCCTCATCTCTATTGGTTAGGTGACAAACATTGCAGGGGAAGTGCTATGGACCCGTCTAACTGGCAAAAAGCCATGGACACCTTTAGCTCTCTGAGTCACAGACCCAACTTCTCGACTAAGCTAGGGCTAACCAGATATCTGGTACAGCCCAAGTCCAGGAGGGCGACCAGGTTTCCCTTATGCCCTGAGGAAGTCACCACCAATTCTATGGAGATGGTCACAGGTGTCACAGGGTGACTTACCAAGAGGTCATAATCTGTGTTGGTGTCG
>QLTV01014916.1:6227531-6232531 GCA_003457575.1 Thermophis baileyi | reverse complement strand
CAAAAGACCAACTGATGATTGATAAACTGATTTTGAAGAATTCAAAGAAAAGACAAACAAATTTGTTCATGGCCTGGATTGATTATAAGAAAGCATTTGATTCTGTTCCACACAGCTGGATTGAGAAATGCTTATACATTTTTGAAATTAGCAGCAACATCCAGAAATTACTGAAGACTTTTTCAAGAACTTGGATCAAAAGACAAGAAAACTAATGACAATGCACCATGCTCTGCACCCAAAAAGTGATATTGATTGATTGTACTTGCCAAGATCTCAGGGTGGCAAAAGACTCTTACAGGTGAAACAAACTGTGGAAGAGGAAAAACAAGGCTTAAATGACACACAAAAAAAGCAAAAGAGCCTTTGCTGAAGGAGGTGAACAAGGGAAACCTCTTGAAAACAACAAGATTGAAAGCAAAATATCAAATGGAAACAATTGAGCATTGAGTTTCTAACTGGAAAAAGAAACCTATGCATAGTCAATAGCTGAAGGACATTGAAGGAAAGGCAGATACAAAATTAACACAGCTGGTTGAGATCAGGGGTGCTGAAGAAAGAAACTGAAGGTTTCATTTTGGCTGCCCAAGAACAAGCCCTGCAGACCAATTCCATGAAAGCAAAAGTTCAACATGTCAGTAACAACATCAAATGTCACTTATGCAATGAGAAAGATGAAACAGTAGATCACCTTATCAGTGACTGCAGCAAAATTTCACAGACTATCTACAATAATCATGACTGAGTTGCCAAAATCATACACTGGAAGCTTTGCCAGAGGTTTGAGTTCAAATACAGTAAAAATCACTGGAACATCAAGTTGACAAAGTACTTGAAAATGAACAAGTCAAGATCCTGTGGAACTTTTGGATCCGAAGAGACAGACATGTGGCCCACAACACGCCTGACATCACTTTTGTGAAATGAAAAAAGTCTGGTTCATTTCAAATCCCACGACTTGAAATGGACATATAATATCAGAACTATCATTAAAACAACAACAAAGAATGTTCCTCTTGCATCAACTCAAAAAGCTTAAATTGCTCAAGGATCTGCTGATACAGTTCTACAGAGGAATTATTGAGTCTGTCATTTTTACCTCGATAACTGTCTGGTTTGGCACAGCAACCAAACAGGACAGGTACAGACTTCAACAGATAATTAGGACTGCAGAAAAAACAATTGCAACCAGTCTGCCTTCTACTGAGGATCTGTATACTTGCACGAAACAGAAAGAGGTCTGAAAAAGTAACTGCAGACCCCTTACTTCCTGGACATAATCTATTTCAATTTCTCCCCTCAAGACGCTGCTATAGAGCATTGCATACCAAAACAGCCAGACAGAAAGATATTTTTCCCTCATGCCATCACTCTGCTGAACACTGAATTCCCGCAGCACTGTCTCATTTCTCAAGAACTAGAAATATCTTGACAGATTTGAACATTGAGCCTTATCCAACAAAATGCAATTTTGTGGTGAGAAAAGTAAGTTCTTACACAGAACAAAACAAAACAACAGAGTTGGGGCCTTGGAGGTCTTCTAGTCCAACCCCCTGCTCAAGCATGAGACCCTATACCCATGATGGCAAACCTATGGCACGCGTGCCACAGGTGGCACGCAGCGCCCTCTCTGATGGCACGCGAGCTATCGTCCCACTTCAGCTCCGCCATGCATGTGCGCATGCCTCCCACTGGCCAGCTGGTCTTCGGGTCTCTGCCACGCATGCGTGGGGAGCGGGGAGCGTGCATGGGGCACACACGCATGCATGGGGGGTGGGGCACATGCACGGGGGCCACACGTGCATTGCATTTTGGGGGTTCGGGCACGCTTTGGCCACTCGGTCCGGAAAAGATTAGCCATCACTGCCCTATACCATTTCAGACAAGTGGCTATCCAGTCTCTTCTTAAAAGCCTCCAGTGATGAAGCACCCACAACTTCTGAAGGCAAGCCATTCCACTGGTCCACTGTTCTTAGTGTTAGGAAATTTCTCCTTAGTTCTAGGTTGCTTCTCTCCTTGATTATTTTCCATCCATTATTTCTTTTCTTGCGTTTTGGTGCTTTGGAAAATAGGTTAACCCTCTCTTCTTTATGGCAGCCCCTCAAATATTGGAACACTGCTATGTCTCCCCTAGTTCTTCTTTTCTCTAGACTAGACAAACCATATTCCTGCAACCGTTCTTCATATGTTTTATCCTCCACCCCAGTGGTGGGTTGCTACCAGTTTGCCCCGGATCGGGCGAACCGGTAGTGGCGGCGGCGGCAGGCTCCGCCCACCCGCCCGGTCGTCTCTGCACATGCGCAGAAGCACCCCACATGTGCGCGCTCCCAATAGCGAACCGGTAGTGAAGGTAATTGAAACCCACTACTACTCCAACCTCCTAATCATCTTTGTTGCTCTTTCCAGCACTCTTTCCAGAGTCTCTACATCTTTTTTTATAATATGGTGACTAAAACTGGATGCACACTTATTAAGTGTGCTCTTATTAAGGCTTTATAAAGTGGTACTAATACTTTATGTTGAATTATCTTGATTCTATCTCTCTGTTAATGCATCCTAGGGTTGCATTGGCTTTTTTGGCTGCTGCTGCTGCACACTGCTGTCTCATATTTAAGTGATTATCCACTAGGACTCAAAAATCCCTTTCACAGTTAATGCTATCGAGACAGGTTTCACTGAATCTGTACCTGTACATTTAATTTTTCTTGCCTAAGTGTAAAACCTTACTTTTGTCTACACTGAATTTAATTTTGTTAGATAGGGCCCAGTGTTCAAGTCTGTCAAGATCCATCTGGATCTTGAGACTATCTTCTGGAGTATTGGCTATTCCTGCTAATTTAGTGCCATGTGCGAACTTGATGAGTTCCCCTTCTATTCCCTCATCTAAATTTTTGAAGAGTACTGGGCCTAAAACAGAACCTTGTGTACCCCATTTCTTACTTCCCTTCATTTACCTTATCGATACTTATGTTAGTCTTTGATGTGATAATTTTGAGTGCATACTCCATATTGCATCATCATACAATTTATCTAGCAATCATTTGGGTTCTTTGCCAAAAAACACGACATCACCTAAAGGCAAAACTAGATTTACCTCTTCCTTTTTGTTAGAACTGACTGGAGAATGTTTTTTGGGGGCAGAAACAGAATTAGTCACCCACTACTGATCCTCTGCTCATTCTGAAGCAACTTCCTGCTACATTTCAAGAGTACAATTTTCTTCCTTGTGTTGCCTTAAATGGTTTCATCTATTTGGGCTAGAATGTTTTTGTTTGGTAGTAGACTAACCTCAGTAGTTTGTTAATTTCCAGAGGAAGAGCCACTCTTCAACTGAACCAATGCTTAGCATAATCTCTAATATTTTTCAATTACTTCTCTTTACGTTGCTTGTTATAATAGTACAATCAGTTCAATCCCCACCTTTTTTCTTTAAGGAATTTCTAGGATTATTGATTTTTTTAGTCAGCTGAAATTCCGTAAGTTCCATAAGTTTGTTGGTCAGTGTGGAAGCTGAGGATGAAATCTATTCTTTAGTCAATCATAAATCTTTATTTATTAAATTTATATGTTACCCATCTCACTGTTAAAATGACATTGGGTGGTTTTTTACAACCTTTTGTTAAACATTCCATTTAATCTCGGAATTGTTTTGCTTCCATTGTGTATCAACTTCATTGCATTCAGAAACCAATCTTCCATTCCATATCCACATACAATATTCCACAATTCCACCAATAAAATTATTAATTTTAGCATATGCTTGCAACAATGCATCAACACACGTGCAACAAACTTTTCTCATATTCATAACTTTCTCAATGGCAAAAATCTGCCCTCCATATCCATTGCTCAGTATCTCTATATACCCTATTTCCCCCAAAATAAGACATCCCCTGATAATAAGCCCAATCAGGCTTTTGAGTGCATGGCAATAAGGCCAAGCGCTTATTTCAGGGTTCAAAAAAATATAAGACAGGGTCTTATTTTCGGGGAAACATGGTACTACTAAAATTCTGATTCCTGTAAACTTTAACTTGGTGAAATAGTGCATTCCAAGGCAAAATGTTTGAACCTCAAATGTTCAAACATTTACAGAATGCATCCAAAATCTGGGTCCTATGATTCCCATGGAATTGAAATTTGACAAATTTTATAAAACATTTTATGACATAAACATTACCATAGCCTATGACATAATATAAAATGTCTTAAAACATTTCCAGTGGTGGTGTTTGGCTACATTATACAATTCAACATGAGCTATTTTCAAGGTAGATACATCTCTGAATATATCTCTGAATATTTAAGAATTGTTCTAGTGTTTTATTCTGTCACTGTTGAGGAACCTGGTAAAGAAATGTTTCGGAAATGTTGACACACGAGGTCCCAGGAGAACATTAAAGACCGCACCGCAGTTTTGCTTATACTAAAATTCTGCCAAATTATTTTCACAGGTACACTTAATAAACATATTGGACTATTGTTTCTCTCTTTGCACATGGAAAATGTTACTGCATTGTTCCAATTGTCAGGACAAATGTAATTTGCATATATGGTAAAGAAATTTCAGTGCCACTCCATAAGCAACCATAATCTTAATTTTAAAAAGTCTCTATTTACCCGCAGCCTTATCATTTTTTTAACATTCTCGGAATATATTATTTCCATTTTATTAGTCTTAAAAACTGGCATTTATATTTATAGCATCAATTTCAATTTTCCTGAAAATATCTACAGACCCCTCACATCCTGGACATAAATTGTTTCAACTTCTACCCTCAAAACGACGTTATAGAGCACTGCACACCAGAACAACTAGACAGAAGAACAGTTTTTCCCCACATGCCATCACTCTGCTAAACAACTAATTCCCACAACACTGTCAAACTATTTACTAAGACTGTATTACTATTATTCTTCTCATCCTTCCTATTACCTATCTCCTCCCACTTATGACTATAACCTTGTTGCTTTTATCTTTACGGTTTATTTTGTTTTTT
>QLTV01014916.1:6210587-6225640 GCA_003457575.1 Thermophis baileyi | reverse complement strand
CTGGGAACCGCCCTCCTGGCTCCTGAGTCTGGACAACCCCCCCACCACCACCACCTCAACGGAGAAGCCCCCGCTTTTGGCACTGCCTTTGCCAGGCTCGAGCTGGCTTTACTCACCCGGGGACGCCGCAACTCGACCGCCTCCTTCCTTCTCCAGCCTAGCCCCGAGCAGCTGCTCCGCCCCCCGCCCCCCCCCCGCCCAACAGAGCAGCTGCCGAGCAGCCGGTCACGCCGCGCTCAGGTTGCGGCAGGCATCCCCGCACTGGCCGCCGGATCGACCCCTGCGGCTGGAGGTTCCAGCCGGTGGCACCCGGGCCCACGTCGCATCACGATCCTCGGCGGGCCAAAGGGGAGCGGCGGCGGCGGCGGCGGCGGCGGGGCAGGACGAGGCGGGGCGTGTACCGGCTTGGGACCCTCGGAGACTCGCAGCCAGGTGACCCCGGCCAGGTCCGCAAAGGCTCCCGCGCGGGGAGTCCTGCGTTTCGTTCTCCAAGCGCGAGGTGATGGATGAAGCGACCGGCAGACCTAGCCGCAGGATTGGCCCTCGGGCCCCGCGTGGGGTACGGATCGCCGCGTCCGTCTATATGCAGCTTATTTAATTCGGATTTTCGTGTTTTAATCGTTGATGCTATATAAAAAAAAACAAAACAATCCTGTCGCGTTTACTCTCACATGTTTCGGATTAGAGGTGAAGCCCCAGCAAACTCACCTGCCTTTCCTCAATATGGTGCTTGTCCTGGCAGCTCTGACTTCATCCATGGATCTCACAAATGGGCTTTCCCCAGTCCTCACCCCGTTTTAAACTATTTAATTCTGGCCTTGTCGCGCCTGGCTGATCTCCAGTAAACTCAGGGTCGGATAAATTTAGTGCTTGAATGACAGGCATCAGGGCTGCAAACTGGATCCTGAAGTGCCCGCCTTCTTCGGATTCTCCCAAGAAGGCCATGGCAAACCACTTCCAGACTATTGCCAAAAAGCCATCATGGACATCATTGATATATCTAGGTAGTCTCTAAGAGCTGCGATGGGCTAAAGAGGGCTCATTCCTCGGGATATATAATTTGTTGTCCACTTTGGTTTGACACCAGGCAATGGCATGTGAATTTTCCCTCACACTTTGGTGTGGGAGGATTTCATGTGGCCACTCCTAACCAGTCCTTTGTACTTTCCCTGAGAAAGATTCTTATAGCATAGGAAGGCAGCCAATCCAATTTAGCAAGGCTGCAGCTATTGAATCCACTGAATTGCTTGTGACAAACCTAGCAGACAATTTTTATCATCGAAAAGGTAGAGAAGGGAATTAGAGGGTCAGGTACTGTGTATTGGACTTAATTCTCACTAACAAGAGACACGGGGGGGGGTTGAATTTATGGGAGCTTTGGGGGAGAGTGACACTGGGCCCTATACAACAAAATGCATTTCAGCAGTGAGAAAAGTAAGGATTTACATTTAGGCAAGAAAAACCAAATGCACAGGTATAGAATAGATGGTACAGCAGTAACTGTGAGGGGGATCCAAGAGTCCTAGTGGACAACCACGTAAGTGGTAATGCTGTCCTAGAATGCATCAACACAGGGATAGTCCCAAGATCAAGTGTTAGTACTACTTTATACTGCTTTGATAAGACCACACCTGGAATCTGCATCCAATTGTTGGTCCCCTGAGGGCATGACAAGAAGTAACAGATGGAAACTTATCATGGAGAGATCCAACCTAGAACTAAGGTGAAATTTTCTGACAGTGAGAACAATTAATCAGTCAATTAATGGCTTGCCTCCAGAAGTTGGGGGTGCTCCATTACTGGAGGTTTTTAAGGAGAAATTGGACAGCCATTTGTCCAGAATAGTATAGGGCAGGGGTCAGCAACCCGCGGCTCTGGAGCAGCATGTGGCTCTTTCATCCCTCTGCTGCGGCTCCGTCGCTCAAAATATGCGTCACAACTGCCAATGTGCGACACCCACTGATGCGCAATTTATTAAGCTTTTCGACCCCCGGTAGGCCAACCATGGATAAATCCAAGAAAAGAAAAGTTTCAGAAGAAAACAGAATCTTTAATGCAACTATATATGCTAGTTTTGTGGCTGCTCAGGAAATAGTCAGACATGGGAAGAGTTTTGTGGCTCCTGGTGTTTTGTTTTCTGTGGGAAACGGGTCCAAATGGCTCTCTGGGTGTTTAAGGTTGCCGACCCCTGGTATAGGGTCTCTTGCTTCCAAGCCCCTTCCAACTCTGTTATTCAGTTGACACATTCTCAAAATTCAAATTGTATCCATAGGCCAAATGGCTTATATTAGATTATTGTGGCCTGAGATTTCTAGTCATTAAGAAAGCCTGCTTTCATAGATAGAAAAGCAAAAGTGGTGTGACAGAAGAACACCAAGAGAGTCATTGCTTGAAGGGGTTTGTTTGTTTTTTAATGCAAGGAATGAGCAAAACTTCTGATCCAAGGTGTATGTGGAATAAAGGAGCTGATCTTCTTATGTGCATTGTCAGTATCTGATGGATGCTCTTTTATTTCTGATGTAAGAATACACAAATGTGTGAATTACTACCAGAGATTAAGGTAGTTGCTTTCTGGTTTAGATGGTTATTATGCAAAATTAGCATGTTTACCTTTCAAATAAACAGACAAGTTTTTAGCAGCCTATTAGTGAGAGGATAAAGTAGATTCAGTTCTTACTGACTTGCATAAATGGCAGTTTCATTAAAGAAGGGAACAACTTATATACTTAAATATATAAGGCAGAGCAAAGAACCAGCCTTGGGATTGTAACATGGTGCTGAAGGAACAGCTCCACTACTTTCTAATAAATGTGTATTTAGAGGCAGTCTTAAACAGCCCTATCTTCTCCCTCCCTCCCTCCTTCTGCCTTAGACAATATTTCTCCAATATTAAAACATGATTTCTCTCTACACTTTTCATATTGTTTTGGAATGTGATTGCATATTATTGCAAGAACACAAGAAATTATGCCTTTTCTACCATAGCAGATGGCCGAAGAATCACTTTCACATGTGCATATTTGACACTTTTAAAACATTTAAAGCTTTGGAAATCTTTGTTGTACTATAAACTTGAGGGGAAATTCTATTATCTTGTACAAGTAGTCCTTGATTTACAACAATTCACTTAGTGACCATTTGAAGTTACAACAGCACTGAAAAAAGTGACTTATGACCATTTTGCAGACTTATGACTGTTGCAGCATCCCCCTGGTCACATGCTTTACGTTCAGATGCTTGACAACTGACTCACATTTATGACAGTTGCAGTGTCCCAGGATCATGTGATCACCTTTTGCAACCTTCTGACAGGCAAAGTCAATGGGGAAACCAGATTCACTTAACAACTGGGTTACTAATTTAACACTTTGCAGTGATCCACTTAACAACGGTGGTAAGAAAGATCGAGTAAAACTCACTTAACAACTGTCTCACTTAGCAACATAAATTTTGGGCTCAATTGTGGTTGTAAGTTGTGGACTACCTGTATATCAAATGTTGAAGGATGCTAAGCTTTGGAAATACAACATGCTTACCTATGCTTTATTCAGACCAATTTCCTGGAATCATACACGACACTACCATAAATTAATAAAAATACTACATTCAATAACATATGTTGTGCATCTGTTAGTTCGTACTTCTATGGGTTGCCAAAGATAATCTTGATGCCTTGCTACTGAATTTCAGTAATGTGGTTTGGGGGTAGAGAAAAGACATCAGCACATGTTTTGTAAGTTCTTGCCCTTTTAATTTTACATCAATTTAAAATAGTATGTTCTAGCTCTGTGCTGGTGAACCTATGGCACACGTGCCAGAGGTGGCACGCAGAGCCCTCTCTGCTGGCACGTGTGCCATCGCCCCAGGTCAGATCTCCGTGGCATTTCTTTCATGAGCTTCTGTTTCCTTGCAAACGACGAAACAGAAGCTCACGAAAGAAAAAGATCTTACCTCTTGCCGCCTTGCCGGTGTTGGGATGCCCCGCCTCCCACCAGCCAGCTGGTCTTTGGGTCTCTGCTGCGCATGCACACGTGCATGCCCATGCATGCGTGCACGTGCACCTTTCCGTTTGGGCATGTACGTGTGCACAGTTTGGCCACTTGGTGGATAAAAGGTTCGCCATCACTGTTCTAGCTACTTTTGTTTCTTTTAGCTAATTTATAGTTATAATATAAAATTTATTTATTTATTTTGTCAATGACCAGCAACATCAAACAACAAAATGAACGATAAAAAACAGAAAATACAACCAGGATCAAGAAAGAGAAGCAGGTGTAAGCTACATACCAGCAACTACAAAATAAATCAAATATGGTACACTCCAAATACTCCACCATAACAATACCCTGTCTACCCATCCAACACTGATAAAACTAATAGAATAAAAGTATACAGTAAAATATACAGTACGTTCTATAAAATTATTAGTAAATAACTAAGCAAAGTATTAGTACAAATAAGGACCGTTAGTTCCTTAACTGTTTTTCCTTATTATCATTGCAGCAGCACAAAATTTTGCTACTTCATGAGTGGTGGCTGGATTTGAATCCTGAAGAAGATGGTTCACATAGAAATTATCTGATCTCCCTACAAATCTCTCTAATAGAAGGAGAATGTACATTAACCTGATGTCCCTGTTGTACGTGCCCCGCAATAGGACATGTGAGATACCTTCAACTTCCCCGATTGTCACCTGTACACATTTGCTTAGCTATTGGGATATAGTTAAAATAAATACACTAGGCTACAGTAAATTTGTTAGATTTTGATTAGACTTATAAGACCTTTTTAAATGTAACTGTAACTTCTTTGAATGAGACGAATGTGGAGGCAAAAGGTGCATGCAAAAGGATTTTGAGTGGATTTGAATAATATGGGTAAAAGAAAGAAACACGGCAACAATCCAAGCTCCCTTTTATCATCAAAATTTACTAATCAACTAAAGTGAGAAGAACATTTTATATGAAAGAAATCTGTAAGCAAAACCCATTTTCTTCCCACCTCTAACTATTTTTCTTGAATCACTTGCAACGTATCCAGTGCAGAATAAAGCTGTTAAGATGTTTAAATATAATAGCTGGAGCAGTCGGGTTGTGCAGTGAGCCAGAACACACAGTTGTGGTTGATTAGTACCAGGGTGCTGGCTCCTGCATAAGGCAATCTGCACTGTGATCAGTTGCTATGGGTGTGGAGGGGGAGTTTCCCTCCCCCCCTTTTTTTTCTTCTGTGTGCCCTGTGGGCCATGCGTGCTCTGCGATTTACTTCACGATGCTCCTGTTTACCTGACTATCTAGTTTGCTGTATATATAGTTGTAAAATATATTTATTTATATAAAACTATAAATTTGTGTCAGCATCAATGACTCCATTTGGACAGCTGCTGCACAATTCCCTGACAGGTTATAGGCCCAGAAGTGCCCTGAAGCACCAGTAGTAAATTTCTCTGAGGTAAAAGTTTCTTCGTGAGCCTGAGGGAAGTTGAGGATGATTGGCCTGTAAAAACAGCACAATGCTATCTGTTACAGAAATGGGAGGAAGATTTCCTGTGCTTCATCTTAATCAGACAAATTATCACTCATGGAGCCTAAAGATGGAGATGTTTCTGCAGAGGGAGGATTTGTGAACAGTTGTAAGCAATCCTTCTGCAGATCTCAATAAGAAGGGGCAAAGACAAAATGAAAAAGCACTAGCCAGTATAATTTTATGCTTAGAATATAGTCAGGTAATACATGTGCATGGGCTTACATCTGATAGAGAATGCTGGCTGGCCTTATGCAGAATTTATGTACAGTAAAAGAGAATGCAAAACAACAAAGTAACTCTCACCAGAAAACTTTATAGAGCAAGGCTAATGTCTGGAGAAAGTCTGTCTGATCACTTCCAATTTATGAGGAAAACTTTTGTTGACTTAGAAGAGCAAGGAATGATGTTTTGAAAAGCACACAAAGTGTATGTTGTGCTGAGTTCCCTTAATGATACATGGGACAAGTTGTAACAACAAGAGTCCCTTGGGAGTTGGGCGGCATACAAATTTAATAAATAATAATAATAATAATAATAAGTCTTGAGTCCATGGACGAGCATGTTTTAACTATGAGTTATGTAACTGGGAGGCTTTTGGAAGAAGAATAGAAAAGAATAGAGAAAAATGATAGTAATTTACAACATCAGAAAGCAACTGCATTCCAGAGAGATAATAAGGTGGAAGAGAAAGTTTGTGTAGTGAAATGCTGCTTTGCATGTGGATCCATTCAGCATATCCAGAGAAATTGCCCAGTAAGAAGATTAAAAGATACAAGCAGGAGAGAGACAGCTCAATGACGGAAGAAGGAAGATAATGGGTAATGTTTGTAGAGAGGAGGTATAATCTACATGTATGTCAACTACAAACATACACACACACACACACACTATTCCAAGCTTGGAGACTTTTATCCACAGCTGAGCTTGCAAACTGCCAATCATGCCTGGGCTTAAGGGATATTCCCCTCTCTCAACTCTTTTCTTACCACTGTAAATCCCAGTGAAATCATCAAATTGTTTTTTACTTTCGGTCCCTTCTTCTGTGTTGTTTTCTTGTTCCTCTTTTACCACCTCCTCTCCTATTTCTTGCTCTGTATATTCCCGCAAAATTTCTGACTCTTCTCCTATTTCATCTATGTATTCCAACAAAATTTCTGATTTTTTATCACCTTTTACAGTTTCACACACATTTTTTAGCATAACAAATAATTCCTCATACATCCAAATCTCCATATTGCCAATTTAAGTTTTTTATATTATATCAACATTAAAACTTAAGGTCCATATAGTTTCTTTTTTTTCCAATTTCTATTGTGTCCAGTTCAAATAATAGTCCAATCCGCTCCAATTCCAAAATTTATTATCCTCCACAGCCGTGGAAACACAAAGCCAAGCAGTATAGGCAAAACAAACACTCCTTAAAAATTCTCAGCCTTTCCACATTATCTTCTTACAGCCAAGGTCAGACAGCTGCACTTTCTCTCTTACAATCCACAAATTGTTGCAATATTTTCTTTTGTCCAGTAGATGGCACTCTCCACTCCGCAATATGCTCACACCAGCTGGTTGTGAAAGCTGTCAAACAATAACTTTAAATCCACAAAAGAAAAAAGGATTTTCTTGCAAATTTCTTCCTTTTATTCTTTTATATTTCTCCACTTGAAATTATATCCAAGATACAAGTAATCTTCTTGGGCTTTAAAAATTTAGCCTCCATTCCCCCCCCCCCTTCCTCTGTACAGTTCCCTGGTGCCAATTAGCTGCTATTTCAGCTTGGGAAATCCTTTTAAATTCCAAATTAAAAATCGCCTTTTACCTGTGAGTTGGTAACTTGCTCACCTGGTTTCAGCACTTTATCCAACCACCGCTCCTGCACATAAACTTGGTCCGGTTGCCCCAGCTTTATAGTGGTCATTCGAAAATGGTCACCGCCCCCGCTGCCGGTCCGAAGAGCTTTCTCCGACCGTTCGAGGAACTTGCCTGCTCCTCTAGGTCGTCTGCGATGTCTCTCCTTCTTCACCGTCCCTTCAGAACAGTTCCAGTCTGAAGACCCCCTGACAGTGGTTTGTCAGGCTGGATTTCGCGAAGCTCATCAGAGCTCCGCTATTTTCTAGCCTGTCTCGCCGTGACACTTCCGGTTTCCTAGAAGGCCCTCTTCTCTGTGGATAAAAGTCCCCAAACTTGGAATGCAGGGTGTGTGTGTGCGCGAACGCATGTGCTTGGCTACCAGCAGTTTGGGTAGGCGAGGAGCTTGTGGGGCATTGAATTGTCCCACATTGAGTTAGAGTGAGCCAGTGAGACTTATTCCATCCCGACCCCACAGTCCCAAGTCAGCTGTGTGCAGTGAGCGGCCACCCCCATCCCCCATGCCCACCTAGTCACAACCATGTCTACCCAGCCATGCTGACCTGGCCGCTGTGAGTCGTCATAGTCTTACATGCTACTGGCCCTTTGAGGGCAACCATAATGCTGATGTGGCCCTCAGTGAAATTGAGTTTGACAGCCCTGTCCTATACCATTTGAAACAAGTGACTGTCCAGTCTCTTCTTTAAAACCTCCAGTGATGAAGCACCCACAACTTCTGAAGGCAAGCTGCTCCACTGGTTAATTGTTCTCACTGTTTGAAAGTTTCTTCTTAATTCCAGGTTGCTTCTAACCTTGATTAGTTTCTGTCCATTGTTTCTTATCCTGCCCTCTGGGTGCTTTGGAAAATAAGTTGACCCCCCTCTTCTTTGTGGCAGCTGCTCAAATACCGGAATACTGCTATCGTATCACCCCTAGTCCTTCTTTTCTCTAAACTAGCCAAACCCAAATCCTGCAACCATTCTTCATATGTTTTAGTCTCCAGGCCTTTAATCATCTTAGTTGCTCTTCTTTGTACTTTTTCCAAAGTCTCAACATCTTTTTTGTAATGTGGTGGCCAAAACTCGATGCAGTATTTCAGGTGTGGTTTTACTAAGGATTTATAAAGTGGTACTAATATTTCACGTGATTTGGATTCTATGCCTCCGTTTATACAACCAAGGGAGGATTGTATTAGCTTTTTTGGCTGATGCCACATACCGCTGATTCATATTTAAGTGAGCATCCACTAGGACTCCAAGGTCCCTTTCATAGTTACTGTTTTTGAGCCAGGTTTCGCCTAATCTGTACTTGTATCTTTGGTTTTTCCTGCCCTGGTGTAAAATCTTTCTTTTCTCCACATAAAATTTAATTTTGTTGGATAGGGCCAGTAGTGAGTTGCTGCCGGTTCGGACCGGTTCTCCCGTACCGGTGGCAGAAATTTGCACCCGCTCGCTGAACTGGCAGCGATGGCCGGCTGTCCATGCCCCCGAACCGGTTCTCTGGTCACTGCGGCCCTGCAAAGAATGCTCTGCGCATGCACAGAGGGTTCTGCATGTGCGCAGAGGGTCATTTCCATGAAGTGAGGTGGGTGCGCACTTCCATCGCAATGCGAACCAGTAGGGAAGGTAAGTGGAACCCACCCCTGGATAGGGCCCATTATTCAAGTCTGTCAAGATCTTTTTGGATCATAAGCTTGTCTTCTGGGGTGTTGGTTATTCCTGCCAGCTTAATGTCATCTGCAGATTTGATGAGTTCCCCTTCTATTCCCTCATCTAAGTAATTTATGAAGAAATTGAAGAGTACTGGGCCTAAGACGGAGCCTTGTGGTACCCCACTACTTACTTCTGTCCCTTTGTCAAAGAATGAAATAAGATTGGTTTGGCACAGTCTGTTTTTAACAAATCCATGCTGGCTTTTAATTATAAATTTATTTGTTTCTAGATGTTCACAGATCTGTTTTTTGATCATTTTTTCTAGTATCTTCCTAGGTATTGAGGTTAGGCTGACTGGTCTGTAGTTTCCTGGGTCTGTTTTTTTTCCCCTCCCTTTTTTGAAAATGGGAACCACATCACCTCTTTTTCAATCCTCTGGTAGTTGGAAATTTGGATTGCAAGTGTGCCGACTGGAAACCTGAGACAGACCCAACACCCCAAGATCACCGGCTGGGAATGTCTGAGGCATACAAAACATTCCCAAAACAAAGCGAGTGGAAATGATTGGTGGATAATGGACAATGGGAGGTCTAGGGGGGAAAGGGAAGTTTTCCTATCCTACTTGTACGCAAAATAGTTAGAAAATAGGCTTTTCTACTTCTGTACCTCTATGGAATCCTCAGTAATGTTATACTCTTGGTAAAAAAAATGTCCCAGGAGTTTCTTTTTCTGTCTAACCCAGTGGGACAGTTGATACCCCTCAGGCTGGAGCAAGAGTGCAACCAGCCGGCACGCCCGAAACCAAAGACTGAGAAGGCCGAGTAACCAGCTTCAGCCACAAAGGAGTGAGCGAGGAATGTCCTGTATCAGGGGTCGAAGACCCACTGGGCAACAAACATGGACAAGGCAGCTTCTCTCTTCTGAGGTCAATATGGCTGCAAGTGCAAAGTAAAGCAGCTAGCCGAATGGGACACCCTGCTGAGTGGAAGCTCCTGATCGCTGGCTACAGCCTGTCCATGGAACAGTTGAGGGAGACGTTCAGAGAGCTGTAAATTCATGCTATGGCAATGCTGGGAGCAGGACTGCCGTCAGCCGACCAGGAGTCGTGAAACCCCCAGTGGTCCTGGCTACTCCTTCTCCTCCTATTCTTCAGCCAGGGGTCTGGCACAGGGTGGTGACAGTGGGCTTCACCACTCCTCCTCCTCTGTTGCAGCCAGCACAAGCAGCTGTGGCCGGAATCCCATTACCGGCACTGGTGGCAGCAGCTGGTATTCTGCCCCAGGTGTTCATCCTGGTACGGGAGGGGCATCCCCACCCACCCCCCGGTGGCCTGTTTTGATGGACTCCCAACCTACCTAGTCCATTTCCTGGCTCAAGCCTGGCATCACATGGAGTGTTATGGAATGATGTACCCAGATGACATGGCCTGGTCCATGTCATTGCGGTCAATCTGGAAGAGAGCACTTTGGAGTGGTTGGTGTCCCTGCATTATGAAAATGCCCCAGAGGTGAATTACCTGCCTCAATGCCTTCATGCAAGCCCTGCAAGAGCAGTTTGAAGACCCCATGGCGGCCCAGCACGCAGAAGCCCGTATCTGTGCCCGGAAGCAGGAGAAGTGACTGGTAGCAGAATATATTCAAGACTTCCACCACCTAACCAGCCACTTGGGAGACTGGCCTGAACACGTGCTGGTCTACCATTTCTGAGACAAGGAAATGTACCAGAATTGCCTACCCAGGGCATGTTGTGCAACATGCGAGCATGGCCACTGAGGTAGAGATTGACCCGATGGAGTTCCATGAACATACTGGGCAAGAGAGTTGGTCCCACCATCCAGCAGAGAAGTGAGTAGCTCCTAGAGGGGGGGGGGAAAGGGGGGCCCTCCCAGCCAGGGGAGGGAGACCCTCCACCATCCAGCAGAGAAGGGAGGAGCCCCCAGAGGGGGGGGGGAAAGGGTGCGCCTCCAGCCAGGGGAGGGAGACCCTGCCAGAACCTTGGTGGCTGCTTTTGCTACGAAAAGGAGGTCCCATCATCTCTATGACTGCTATTGTCCTCCTTGGGTGTAAAGGGGTCCTTATGGCCCTGTTGGACTAGGAGTGCATCAGATGCCTGGTAAGCCCTCAAGTGGTAGAGAAACTAGGGATAAGGCTAAGGAAGCTAAAGAAGCCAGCTAGATGGTTTGATAATGGGCAGAGTGCCAGTGACCTGCCTATCTGAGCCTGTAGAACTGAAAGCTGGGACCCACACAGAGACTATTCGATTTGTGGTGGCCCCTGGGATAACAAAGGCCATGGTCCTAGGCCTGGTGTGGTGGAAAAAATGGAGCCCATCTGTCAATTGGGATAGAGACAAATGGCGGATGCGAAGGAAAGTATCCAACCAGCAAGAGTTAGTAAAAGTGCTAAGAAACCACCATGATCCTGTGGTTAAGAAAGTGGAAGTGGAAACCACCAATAAACTAGAAGGAGGATATAGCTTAGAGCCACTGATTCCTAAAGAGTATTGCGATCTGGCTGAAGTCTTTACCAAGAAGGAATCCAATTGTAAGGACTTGCCTCTCCTCTCCCTTCAAGAAAGCAGAACTCTTGAAACAGGCATTATTTCAAAAGGAAACTTTTATTGAGGGAAAGTGGTAGCAAGGAAAGCAAGGCAGGATCTGAAGTTCCCACTCAAAACCCGTTAGATTAATCGTTGCAGAAAGCCCCTCCCATATGTCCAGTCTGAGCTGAGCCAATCCACAGGTGTGAAGTTGTTTTGAGAACTTGAGCCGAGAAAGGTGATAAGAAGTTGTTCTCAGGCTATCCCAACTGGACCTTCACCAAATCCAGAAAAAGGCCAAGTAGGAGCTGGAAGCAATGTTTCGTTCCATACATTGCAGGAATATCTGAAAAGCTCGGGAGGATTTTCAACCAACACAATATACATGCACACTTTAAACCCATGAATACACTAAGACAGAAGCTTGTCCACCCCAAGGATAAAACATCCAAACACAAACTGAGCAAAGTGATGTATGCAGTACAATGCAATGAGACATGTGGCGCAGTGGTTAGAGTGTAGCACTGCAGGCTACTTCAGCTGACTGCTAGCTGCGGTTCGGCAGTTCAAATCTCACCGGCTCAAGGTTGACTCAGCCTTCCATCCTTCTGAGGTGGGTAAAATGAGGACCCAGATTGTTGGGGGCAATATGCTAACTCTGTAAACTGCTTAGAGAGGGCTGTAAAGCACTATGAAGCGGTATATAAGTCTAAGTGCTATTGCTATTGCTATCTGTACATTGGGGAAACAAAACAACCACTTCACAAGCACATGGCACAACATAGGAGAACAAACCCATCATGACAAGATTCAACAGTCCATCTGCATTTGAACGACAAAAGGTCACTCTTTTGAAGACAGCAAAGTCCACATTCTGGATAGAGAAGACCACTGGTTTGAAAGACAGATAAAAGAGGCCATCTGTTAAAATTGAACACCAACTATCTTTCACCAACTATTTCACCTCTTTCACCAACTATCTCCTGTCTACAACACAGTCCTTTCAGCAGTTCCAAGATGATTCCACACCCATTTGCACTCTGATTCAGGTGACCCTGAGGGCACAGATAAACCCGCAAGGGGCTTCAAAGGCTCTCAGAGAACTAATGACCCACCCTCAAAGTGCTAACAACCAGATGACTGCAAGGAATATAAATCCTTCCATTCCCTAGCATTTAGTCAGAACTGAGGATGCTTCTTGGATGAGAAGCAAACCGTCTTCAAGAAAAACAAACAAAGAAAGTCCATTTGCCTTTTGAAAAAAACACCACTGGGACAAAATGGCTTACTGCTATGCCCCTGGGGATGAGGTAACTGCAGTTTAGGAGAGCATTAAGAGAGCGCTAATTTAAACAAACTCAAGCGAGACCAAAATTGTTGAGTCTGTTACTGTGACAGTTGCATGGCACATTGCACATATAGAAACACATTTTGTGTTTCTATATGTGCAAACACCAATGTGTTTCTATATGTGCAATGTGGTTTGATGGTTTGCAATGTTATATTACATTACACTGTTAATGTTAACACTGTTAATGTTAACATTTGCAATGTTACATTACATTACATTACAATGTTACATTACATTACACTGCTAACTAGAGCATACAAAACGTTCGCTAGACCAATTCTCGAATACAGCTCACCTGTCTGGAACCCGCACTGCATATTGGACATTAATACAATTGAGAGAGTCCAAAAATATTTCACGAGAAGAGTCCTCCAGACCTCCACTCACAACAGAATACCGTATTCCACCAGACTTGAAATTTTGGGCTTAGACAACTTAGAACTACGTCGCCTTAGAACCGATCTAAATGTAGTTCATAAAATTATCTGCCACAATGTCCTACCTGTCAATGACTACTTCAGCTTCAACCACAACAATACACGAGCACACAATAGATACAAACTTAATGTAAACCGCTCCAAACTCGACTGCAGAAAATACGACTTCAGCAACAGAGTGATCAATGCCTGGAATTCACTACCTGACTCTGTGGTTTCTTACCCAAACCCAAAATACTTTAACCTTAGACTGTCTACTGTCGACCTCACCCCATTCCTAAGAGGTCTGTAAGGGGCGTGCATAAGCGCACCAGCGTGCCTACCGTCCCTGTCCTACTGTCCTATTGTCCTCATCTATCTGTATTCGCCTTGATTATGTTTATGTTTATACCTATACCTGCTATCTTGTACATGTTTGACAAACAAACAAATAAAAATAAAATGTGGTTGTTTGATATGCTGTCATGTAACAAGCCCGCAAAACCAGAAGGAATTGTGTTTTGAACCCACGTTCTGCCTCCGTAGTTGATCCACGATTATATAGTGTGTTCTGCGCTGGCCTACAAATTTAATATTTGGTGGTGGTTTCAAGCGGATTCCAGGTAAATACATCAGCAGAACATGTTAAGTTTCCAAGGCTCCGTTTTATTCGGATTTTTGGCTGGGGATTTTTTGGGGGGGGGGAATTTTTTCCGGGGTTTTTTTTTTTTTTTTTTTTTGCCGACTCAAAGCCTGTCCTTTTAAATCTCAGACTAGCCGCTGTCCGCACTTCTAAACCGGACTGCAGCGAAACCGTTTTGCTTCCTTCCTTCCCAGCCGGGCGTCGTATTTCGAAGCTCAGTCTGAGTTCTGGGCAATTCTGCAGGTTGTTTTCCTTCACCCCAACCGGTTCCACACTTCCCTAGGAGTGCCTTGCCTGTATTTCACATTCCCCACTCCTTATCTCGACCATCTTCTGCTCGTCCCCGTTTCCGCTCTCTGACTAACGTAATTTCCGCGGAAGGTGTGGCGGCGGCGGCGGCGGCGGGTGTCGGAGGATGGCTGCTCTTTCGGCATCGCCGAGGTTGGCGAAGGGATAGTCGGGAAGGGCTGGGCTGGACAGCCGGAGGTTGGCTGAGGGCGGCGGCGGCGGCGATGGTGTCGTTTTGTCGGCGCTAAGCGGGACTTGGGCTCTGCGCCAACGGCGGTTTCCAATTTTCTTTCTGCGGCCTTGCTCCGCCATGGGCGCCCCGAGTACCGGCTCGGTTGAATCCCTGCCACCATGGGTGGAGGCGCAGAGTGTGGGGTTTGGGTTTGGGTTTGGGTTTGGGTTTGGGTTTGGGAAGGGGTGCCCCTTTGCTCCTCTCGCCTCTCCTGCGCCACCGGAGAAAAGAATAATTTTGAGGCTGGGCTCGAGGGCATTTTTGCCTTCTGCCCTGCATAGCATTCCTGGCATTTTTAATGCTTGTTGCAAAAAAAGGGGGAAGAATGAGCGTAACCGAGTAAGCGGACTTGCATGCTGCAAATATTTGCTTGGTTTGCGGGGCTAAAAGATCAAAAAGACTTTCCCGACATTTTGAAAGCAGGGTATGACCTCCGCTCTGTCGAATAGAATGGAATTTGGAATTAGGAATTAGGAGAATAGAATGAATAGAATAGGATAGAATAGAATAGAATAGAATAGAATAGAATAGAATAGAATAGAATAGAATAGAATTAGGGGAGGGG
>QLTV01014916.1:6194141-6204647 GCA_003457575.1 Thermophis baileyi | reverse complement strand
AAAAGACAATTACTGCCAATCTGCCTTCCATTGAGGACCTGTACACTGCACGAGTCAAAAAGAGGGCCGTGAAAATATTTACTGACCCCTCGCATCCTGGACATAAATTGTTTCAACTCCTACCCTCAAAACGAGGCTATAGAGCACTGGACACCAGAACAACTAGACACAAGAACAGTCTTTTCCCCAATGCCATCACTCTGCTAAACAAACAAGTCCCTCAACACTGTCAAACTATTCACTAAGGCTTCGTAACTATTACTATTAGTCTTCTCATCGCTCCTATCACCCATCTTCTCCCACTAATGACTGCATGACTATAACTTTGTTGCTTGTATCCTTACAATTTATATTGACTGGTTCCTAATATGATTTGATTGCTTATTTGTACCCGGACTATCATTAAGTGTTGTACCTTATGATTCTTGACGAACATATCTTTTCTTTTATGTACACTGAGAGCATATGCACCAAGACAAATTCCTTGTGTGTCCAATCACACTTGGCCAATAAAATTCTATTCTATTCTATTCAAGTGCAACAGCATGGGAACGGAAATTCTTGAATTTATATTTTGGTGTTTAGTTCCAGTTCCAGTAGCAGAAAATTCTGCTGAATGATGATGTATCAGTTCCTCTCTGGTTACATTGGTTTCCTACTTTATTTTAAACTGATTATATAAAAAAGTATATATTAAAATAAAACCCAGTTGGAGCTTGAAAAGTTTAGGCATAGGTAGTCATGGTGAAAAACAGTCTTTTGTCATTTGCTGAATGGAATATAGCACAGTTTGTCCTAAAAATATTTTTCTACATTAGAAGTTTGCACTCATTTTAACCGAACTTAAGGAATATGCCTTATTTCTATACCAAACTTATACCTAAAGGATATTTGCATACTGGAGAAAATAGTCTTAATTATTTCGAAAACCAGATCAATAATAAGTAATTCACAAAAGTCTACTTTGTATTAAGAATACTGATTAAAATCAAGGTTTCTATCAAATAAAAAAATCTATACTTTTGACATGACAGATAAGACCTATTTTTAAAATCCTACATTAAGAATAGTCCAGACTTTAGATGTGATATGTATGCAGAATTAATATCCATAAATTATTTAAATTCTGTGTCAGACTTGTTTTTCCAATATGAAGTTATTTTTGAGGCATATTCCCACAAAGTGGTCTGTCCTTCTAAAGAATGGATTATGTATGATTTTCAGTAAAAAGGCATAAAGTATCTTGGTAGCTATTGTATATAGTGCAACTCCATATACAGTAGAACCTCTGGTCACGAACGCTTCTGACCAGGACCAAATCGGGTTCCGACCAAAAAATTCACAATTTTTTTTTCCCCGCAGCCGATTTCTCCTTCCGCGCCATTTTTTTTTTTGTAAGCGCCAAATTTCCAAAATTAGGTTCAGGTCATGACCAAATCGGTTTGCGACCAAAGTTACAGAACAAATTATGGTGGTGACCAGACGTTCTACTGTACTTTGTAGGAATATAAGGCTTGGGAATGCTTAAGCAGATAAGCTGTCAGGAAAGGGAATCCAGACTTAAATTTTCCTTTTTCTTTGAAAGTTGTTCAACTTTATAACATTGCTGCTAAGTACATTATAGACAAATGATTCGACGTCATTGCTCTCGAAGTGTAATACTATTCATTTTTATCAGAGTTTGTTGCAGAAAATTAAATCCAGAAAGCACACACAGGCAGAGTGATGCAGCAGGATTCATTTAAATAAGAAACTTCTTTATATACAAGAATATATATACAATACCAATGTAGATTCTTCTTCAAGCAGTTACAAGCAAACACACAGGCAGGAGAGAACAGTCAGTTTCATTTCAGAGTTCAGATTGGACTGAGCCACGCCCAGCCTTCTAGCTTCAGTTTCGATTCTCTGCACAGACTCAGATGTGTTTATCTCCCATTGGCTGACTTAGTTGCTATGCCTATTCATTGGCTGACCTTGTTAACATGGCTCTCCCAGTTCATGAATATCTTAACAATTTTCAAATAGAGTAGCTCCTGGTAGATGACTGTGATCTTGATGTTTTGTGTGTTCTCTTTTGATAGGACCTTGGCAGAGTACTGCCCTAAGCTTCGGGCCTTGAAGGTGAAGCATTGTCATGATGTTGCGGAATCCAGCCTGAGCATATTGCGTAGTCGTGGAGTGGAGTTGGATGTTGAACCTCCATTTCAACGTGCCCTAGTTCTCTTACAGGATGTAGTGGGCTTTGCCCCATTTATTAATCTTCAGATCTAATGAAAAGAAGATACTGGAAATTGTCTCTGGGTAATCCCACAAAGTTTAAAAGTCTAAGATTTCATCTTTTTTCATTATGAACTGGGCCTGTTTTGAGCCATTAATTCCTCATGTGGAAGTTTGCGTTGAAAAAACAAACTATGCAGTTGCATGAAAAGTATAATTTCCAGCTTCCATTTATTGCTGCTTCTCATTAATTGCTCTACCTGTCTATTATTAAAGATACTCTGGAGATTGATTTGACCTGTAAAGTAGCTCCAAGCTATGGCATTGTTGAATCTGTTATCCAGTGACATTTTCATATGGAACTTGACAAATCAGTGTGGAAATACTGTGAGAAGATTAAAAAGCTCCTTGGAGGCCAAGAGATGGACAACACTATAATTTTTCTGTTGTTTTGAACTGAGTGCTTGAGAAATACTGCATCTATTTAGAGTTGCTATTATTATTTTTTTCGTTTTGTAGTTCTTTTTAGGGTTAAAGGAAAGACACTTTTAAATCAAGCTTGAAGTCTTGGTGATTGTGTGGACACAGCCATGCAGTTTTAGTACATAAGTATCGAGGTGGATTGCCATTGTCTTTTGGGACATTTTGACTTTCCAGTCATATCTATAGTCCTAATATTCCCTGGTGATCCAAGTATTAATCAGACTCAATTTTGGTAGTAGAACTGTGCAAAACATTTCAAATTGAACTGTTCCTCATTCGAAACATGTTGTTCCAACTATGAAGCACTTTGTCTTGAATGAGAAGCACCTAATCTGAGTAATTTGGAAGTGTTTCAAGCTCAGAACAGTTATGTTCCATGTGTGGGGACGGTACATTGATTGGACAATGTGATGGACATGTGGGTGCTGGGGCAGGGACTTGAACTTTCTTTTGGGTGTGGAAAACTGGAAGCTCTCAGATTCGGGTTTTCCCAGATGTGCCAATATGGCATCTCTAATAAAATGAAACTTTGAGGAAACTCAAGCCTTGCAGTTTTCTTTCGTTGGGGGTGTTACTTGGAACCCTGACATCAGTTCAAAATGTTCTGTATATACCTGTACTTGCTTAATTTCTGAGCCTATACTTGGTCAGAATTACAGAACAGATGGATTATAATAATGACATCCGCAAAATTGTCTCCTTTGAAAGACAAAGATGGTAATTATGTGTATAGAAGAAATTACTACCGGTATAACTAATATTCAAATGACTGAAAAACCATTGGAAAGTTCATGTCTGAAAGAAAGCATATTTCATAGTAATTTACGTGAATATGGTTAAATTATACACAAAGCCTTGTAGATCAGCAAAAGTACTCTGTTAGCAATTGCAGGTCTTCTGTATGCAGAAGATAGGTTTTAAAGATTGTATATATAAACTAAGGAAATCCTAATATCTTGGATAAGTAAGGAATTTAATGTCTCACTTCTTGGCCAATAACTAGTAAATCAAGTACTTCCTTGAGAATACACAGGGCTAAGTCAAATAATTCAGTGTAACTTGCTTTTCTTGTCTGGCTTAATACTGATCTATGTTACATCCCTCTTTTTATTTTTAACATCCTCCTTTTAAATTAACCTGTTTCTCAGTAAAATATCACCAATTTTGTGGATTGTAACCATAAAGGGTTCATTATAATAAGTCTCAAAGTATGTATATAGTCTATGTTAAGATGGCTGACTTATCCCTATATTATTCTTGGGAAATTCGTAAAGTCAGAATATGTTTTCTAGTAAGAGTGACTGAACCTGTCAATTAAAAGCAAATTTAATTTCTCTCCCCATAGCAAGAGGCATAAAGTCAGTACTGTGGTATACAGTTGTGTAATTCAAACATGCATGAGGTGTGCTTCCAATTTAAATACTGTGCAGAAAATAGTACGTATTTCAATTCTCAAAAAATTGGGAACTAATAGAATACATATATGTCATTGCCTCAAACCTGCACTATCTGACTCAATGTAGACACTGCTGCTTTTTATTTAATGGGTATTATAAAAGTTCTACTATAAAAGGAGAACTATTAAAGGAGAACTGCACACTCTTTAGATAAAGATATACGGTGCTACACATAAAGAAGGATTTTTTTTTGTCAGCTAGTTGCAGCTTGTTAAATTACACATGTGATGTTGCTTAATGTTACCTTCTTTGCTGTTATAAGTCTCAGGTTGGTGATCATGGATACAATTCATGAAAGTGAAATTTGACAAGTTGGAGTATGTTAGATCAGATTATTATTATTTTTGGAGATACTAAAGACTTCTGTTTTTCCCACTCTATCAATGATATTTGAAAGACTGAATTGAATCATGAAATTTAAGACATCATTGGAAAGCAAACTTTTGTTTAAATCAAATGTAAATATGGTACTGATCCATCTTGTTGCTTAGGAGAATTCATTATGAAATAGAAAATATCCCTTGGAAATTTAAAAAAAAAAAGTCTAATGAAGTTGTGTTGTTGGTAGAAATGAACAGTCCCAGTAAAATGCAATGCTATTACGGATCCTCTGCTGGCAGAGCTAAAGCTACAATTATAATTTATTCCATTATACTTGCCTAATAAATCTGATTTAGTGTATTTTGTCTACATTTTTTGCTATAGTTTTTTATTCTTATTCTTCTTCTTCTTCTTCTTCTTCTTCTTCTTCTTATTATTATTATTATTATATTATATCACAGCGGCCAGTTGTTTCGCCGGATTTGGCATTGATTACTAGTCGAGCCCCACCCAGGGGCCTAGGACATCGTAAAGTATTTCCGAAGTATATGTGCAGAACCGAGCAGTGCGGCTTTCTGCATTTGGCTGGTGGTGATTTCGTCGATTTTGAGCTGTTTTAAATGTAATTCCAGTGCTTTTGGAACAGCACCCAGTGTTGTTTTTCTCGACCAGCGTGATGCCTGGTGTATTATGCGCCAGTACCTTGTCCGTTTGTATACGAAAATCCCACAAGATCTTGACCATCTGATTTTCAGTGACTTTTTCAGGCTTGTGTTCCCACCAGTTCGTAGCAGTACAGATGTTATAGTTTTTGCATAAATTCCAATGGATCATTTGTGCAACAGAGTTGTGCCGTAATTTGTAATCAGTCTGCGCAATTTTCTTGCAGCAGCTGAGCACATGGTCTATAGTTTCATCAGCTTCCTTGCACTATCTGCATTTAGCATCACTTGAGGATTTATCAATTATTATCATTATCATTATCATTATTATTAAATTTATTTGCCAGCTCAAGACAGGGCTACTCTCGGCAGCTTATAACAATAACAAATGAAGAAATAAAAAGTAAGTTTAAACAAAGCTAAAGTAAAATAATAAATAAAATATAATAATAGAACCATAAAGCAACCAAGAAAAAGTAAACTGAGAAAATACATCAATATGACTAGTTAAAAGTACATGGGCAAGTGAGGAGCATAGTTGGGCGGCGGGGGGGGGGAGAGAAGTGGAATCTGCTGTCAATCTAAGTACCCACCTCCAGAGTAGAACTTTCCCTTTGGATCTTCAGGCCAACTTGCAGAGCCAGGTCTTTAGGCTCTTATTGAAGGATAGGATGTTGGGGGCAGATCTTACTCTGGAAGGCAGGATGTTCCAAAGGGTGGGTGGGTGCTGTGGGAGAGAAGACTTGAGAGTCTTTCGATGTTATTCTCCTTACTCGTCTCTTCTTACCGATACTTCAAGCTGTTTGCCTCTTTTCTTTTCCTGCTCGAACAGTCGGGCCGTCATGCCTCTGGATCTGCCATGAGAGGCCAATTTCTTTCGCATCTGATCTGAGGAGTTTCTCTCGTTGTCCCGGGAGATCGCACCCTCACCATAAACTCCGAGGTCTCCCCTCTCTACCGTTGCTCCCTCCAGGATCAACTTCGCCCAAGGGCCTCAAAAACCACAAAAAATCGGGCAAACTTAATGGATGTTAATGTTTAAACTAAACATTATTGAGGGTAGAGAAAGGAGAAAATCAGATCTGCTATTAGATTTGTCCACCAGCTATGTTAATAATCCTTTATAATAAAAATATTTATGTCTTGTTGAAATGAAGAAAACCATTTAAGTTTTAGAGGAAGAACATGAAATATATGTATATAAGACAAATGTATTCATGAACGACAAAACAAAAGCAAATAACTTACAAATTGAGTTCTTTGACCAACAGGATCCACAGTAGTGCCTCTGCCAGCCTGAGTAGGATGGGCTAATCTTAGTGTGACGAGATGATTCATGTAGCCTGGACCTATGCCATTAAGGGCTTTAAAGGTCATAACCAACACCTTGACCTGCACTCAGAAGGAGACAGGTAGCCAGTGAATTTTGAGGAGTAGGCGTGTAATATGAGCCTTCATAGGGGCTCCAAAGATGGTACTTGCTATTGCACTTTGCACCAGTTGAAGCTTCTGAATGGATTTCAAAATCATTGTTATTCAGGCAAGGCTAGATGATAAACTTCAGCAGTCCCCTTTCAAAGTGCATACTTGCATTTTCTGTTCCTATTCATTATCCACCATCATGTATTTCCAGTCTTTTGGGTCCAGTTGGTTAATTCAGAACATTGAGAACATTAAAATTCACAAGATCATTGAACTGTAACAATTGGATAGGAACATGTAGACCCTTGAATTCAATTCCATACTCAGTACAGGAATCATAGGCTTTCAGACTGATGATGTTTCTGTTTAAAGTATTAAAACCAATAAGTGAGTCATTTGCAGTCATTAAGTGAGATACATGACTGTGACAATTTTACTGCTAGCTTCTCTGTTGACTTTGTCAGAAGCTGATTGTGAAGTTCACAACTGTGATCATGTGACTATGGAATGTTGCAATGGGTGTATTTACTCACTGGTTGCAAAGCATCCAAAACTTTATCAAATGATAACTGCAATGGTTGAACGTGCAAAGACCAATCATAATTACTTTTTCAGTACTGTCGTAACTTTGAACAGATGCTAAACAGAATAGTCAGTAAGTGAGGACTAGCTGTAGTTTACTATATTGTTTTTAAGATGCTTACAGATCAATATATTTGATTTCGTCCAGAATCCTCTCAGGAATCAGTCAACTGATTTCTTGTTTCCCAGGTCGTCGTCTTCTCTTTTCTTAAAGGTAGAATTAACATCTGTCTTCGAATTACCTTGCACTTTTTATTAGGATTACGTAAGATAATGGCAGGATGTCTAGCCATAGCATGAACAAATTCTTTTGGTATACTTAAATGCAGTAGCTTTTGAACTCATTCAAGATCATTAGGTATTTCCCAATTATGTTCTTCAGATTCAAGCTAAAATCCTGTGGGCATAATATACTTGAACTTTGGCAAGGCATTTGACAAAGTAGACCACAACCTGCTTCTTGGTAGGATAGAACAATATGGGATAGAATAGACAGTACCATCAGATTGATTCGCAATTGGCTGGTCAACTGTACTCAGTGGGTGATCCTGAGTGGAACTACATCTACATGGAGGGAATCATGCAATGAGGTACCACAAGGTTTGGTCTTGGGCCCAATATTCTTCAACATCTTCAAAAATCATCTAGATGAGGGGATAGAATAGATAGAATATTCTACTCAACTAGTAGCAGTTGAGTTATTACTGACTCAACAGTAGTAACTGTGAGAGGGATCTTGGAGTCCTAGTGGACAATCACGTAAACGAGCCAACAGTGTGCTTCATCTGCCAAAAAAGCCAATGCAAACCTATGCTGCCTCAACAGAGTGATAGCATCAAGGTATTAGTATTGCTTTATACTGCTTTGGTAAGACCACATTTGGAATACAGCATCCAGGTTTGGTCACTATGATACAAAAACTATGTTGAGACTCTAGAGTGCAGAGAAGAGCAACAAAGATGATTAGGTGGCTGGAGGTTAAAACATACAATGAACAGTTGCAGGAACTGGGTATGTCTAGTCTAACGAAGAGAAGGACTAGTGGTGGCATACTGTAATAGCAGACTTCCAATATTTGAGGGGCTGTCATAGAGAAGAGGGTATCAACCTATTCTCAAAAGCACCTGAGGGCAGCACAAGAAATAAGGGAAACTTGTCAAGAAGGAATCCAACTTAGACCTAAGAAATTTCCTGAAAATGAGAACAATTAATCAGTGGAACACCTTTTCCTCCTGAAATTGCAGGTGCACCATCACTGGTGGTTTTTAAGAAAAACATGGACAGCCATTTAGAATGGGATAGGGTCTCCAAAGTCCCAAAGTCCCTTCCAACTCTGTTATTCTGTTATTAAAGCAGACTGAGTCTGAATCGAAGAGGAGATACTCTAATGAGAAAGGGTTATTGAGCAGTAAAACAGCCCCACTGGAACAACTCCTCAAAAGGAAACAGTATCTTCCAGGAATGCTCTAATTACAGTACATGATTCTTTGTGGAGGGGGAGGGAGGGAGGGAGAGAGAGAGAGAGAGAGAGAGAGAGGAGAGAGAGAGGAGAGAGTGTGTGTGAGAGAGAGATGTATATATACCAGTGGTGGGTTGCTACCGGTTCAGCTCCGCCCACCCGCCCGGACGTCATCACGGACGATCTGCGCATGCGCCCACATCTCCGAACCGGTAGCAAAGGTAAGTGAAACCAATTACTGATATATACATATACACCTTTTATAGATTGTGTGAACAAATGCTAATGATATCAATTGTATATGGGTATATTTGAGAGTGAGGCAGATGGGGAATGTGACTAAAAAGTTCATTTAATATGAATAATACCCTTTGGCACTGTAGTATTATTGTCTCCAACTAATAAGTTCAAGGACGGACACTGCTGTTTTTGAACACTGGATGTCTCCATAGGCCATGTAGTTAGTAGCAAAGCCCATTCAGTCTGTCAGTCAGCCGTGGGATAAATTCAAATGTTAACAGCAAAAAAAATCCTATATGCAGAGACATTATTCCCTTGAACAAGCAGGGGATGAAAGTTTTGGATTCATTTTTGATTTGAGCTCAGTAGCATTTTTAAAACTCTTCAGTTCTGGTTTAAAATGAAGGGGACCTCCAGTATAACTATTTTAAAATACAGCACAGAGAGCAAGGGTGAAATTCAAAATTTTCCCCTACTGGTTCTGTGGGCGTGGCTTGGTGGGCGTGGCAGGGGAAGGATACTGCAAAATCCCCATTCCCTCCCCACTCCTGGGGGAAGGACCACTCCTGGGGGAAGGATATTGCAAAATCTCCATTCCCACCCCACTCTGGGGCCAGCCAGAGGTGGTATTTGCCGGTTCTCTGAACTACTCAAAATTTCCACCACCGGTTCTCCAGAACCTGTCAGAACCTGCTGAATTTCACCCCTGACAGAAAGTCATTTTAACAAGTTTTCAGTGAAAAGAAACAAAGATTGGTAAAAAGCATCATCATCATCATCATCATCATCATCATCATCATCATCATCATCATCATCATCATCATCATCATCATCATAGTATAACAGAGTTGGAAGGGACTTTGGAAGTCTTCTAGTCCAACATTCTGCTCAAGTAAGAGACGCTTTACCATTCTGGATAAATGGTTGTCCAATTTGTTCTTGAAAGCCTCCCGTGATGGAGCACCCATAATTTCTGAAGGCAAGCTGTTCCACAGATTAATTGTTCTCACCATCAGGAAATTTCTCATAATAACAATGCTTTTATTTTGATATGTATTATGGGTTCACACATTAAATACAATTCACACTTACCGGTATTTATTAATGTGTTCACTCAGATGAATTATATTTAAAAAAACATTGTCACTATTGACACTATTTCACTGTGAGTCATGGCTGATTGACAACTGCTGTGTAAGAATGAAAGACCAGCAACCAGACTTTGAAGCTCTCTAGAGGAGAGATTGGGAGATTGTCCATGAGTGCTCTGCATGGCAGCTGCTTGCAAGGAGACTATAAAAGAATGGAATCTTATGGATTTGAATGCCAGAGAGACAACATCTTTGCTATTAGCAACTGTGGAATAGAATAGAATAGAATAGAATAGAATAGAATAGAATAGAATAGAATAGAATAGAATAGAATAGAATAGAATAACAGAGTTGGAAGGGACCTTGGAGGTCTTCTAGTCCAACCCCCTGCTTAGGCAGGAAACCCTACACCACTTCAGACAAATGGTTATCCAACATCTTCTTAAAAACTTCTAGTGTTGGAGCATTCACAACTTCTGGAGGCAAGTTGTTCCATTGATTAATTGTTCTCACTGTCAGGAAATTTCTCCTTAGTGCTAGGTTGTTTCTCTACTTGATTAGTTTCTACC
>QLTV01014916.1:6172050-6193993 GCA_003457575.1 Thermophis baileyi | reverse complement strand
AATCATCTTTGCTGCTCTTCTCTGCACTCTTTCTAGAGTCTCTACATATTTTTTACATCGTGGCGACCAAAACTGAATGCAGTATTCCAAGTGTGGCCTTACCAAGGCATTATAAAGTGGTATTAACACTTCACGTGATCTTGATTCTATCCCTCTGTTTATGCAGCCCAGAACTGTGTTGTCTTTTTTGGCAGCTGCAGGACACTGCTGGCTCATATTTAAATGGTTGTCCACTAGGACTCCAAGATCCCTCTCAGTTACTACTATTGAGCGAGGTACCACATATTTTTCTGGCCTAAATGTAGAACCTTACTTTTTTCACCATTGAATTTCATTTTGTTAGATAGTGCCCAATGTTCAAGTCTGTCGAGATCCTTCTGTATCTTAAGCCTATCTTCTGGAGTGTTGGCTATTCCTGCCAGCTTGGTGTCATCTGCAAATTTGATGAGTTCCCCATCTATCCCCTCATCCAATTGATGAAGACGTAATAAGGGCTCACTTTCTAATTGTACTCAGAAATGTTTAATTTAATCACTTTATGAATATTAGAGACCCTTAAAACAGCAAGCTTGACAGCCACTGAATTTTACTTTCCTTGGATTTAAGAAATTTTAGACAATATAATATACAAAATAATATATTATGTACAATATGCAGAAAGCAAAAAAAAAAGATTTTTATTTTACAAAGTTTTAAATGGATTGGGAGACCGGAGAGATTTGTAATATTCATTATTTTTGCTGTTATATCTAAAAAAATTTACAATAATATACATGTAGGAAATAACTTAAACAGACATAAGCCTATAATTAGGAACTGTGGTTTGTTGAAGGTTACAAATGGACACTAGAAGGAACTAATGAACTAGGCAGAAAAGAGTTAAAATGGCTAAGCTTTTTCTTAAAGAGTTTTTTTGATAACTAGACTGACATATTAATAACCGGAATCTCAGAAAGTATACAGATGTCAATAGATAATGTTTTGAAGATGATGAGAAAAATGTAAAATACTTTTACCTGATATACACATTACAGGTATTTCTGAAGTTATGACAATTCAATTAGTGACAGTTCAAAATTATGAGCTGAGCTTCTTTCCTTTGTCTCATCAGGGTGAACTGCAAGCTCCACATTGATTGGCTGCCATGCCCCAATCCCTGAAGCTGCTCATTCAAACCAGCCAGCCAGCAGCAAGCAGGAGGCTGCTGGCACTGCCCAGGTTGGGCCCAAACCAGAGGTGGGCTCCTCCCAGTTCGGACCGGTTCGCCCGAACCGGTAGTGACCCACTGGTGATGTCACAATGACATCACGGAACCGGTTCTGTCGGTGCCAGTCTGTGGGCGCCACCATCTTTTTTTTTTTTGAATTTTTTTTTGGAATTTTTTTTTTGAATTTTTTTCCGGTTTTTTTTTTCTTCTGCCCATGCGCAGAAGCCAAGTTTCCGGCACTGTGTATGCATCGCCATCTTGTTTTCGGCTTTTTTGGGGGGGGAATTTTTTTTTATTTTTCAGCACTGCGCATGCGCGTGTGCACAAAGCACACGCGCGCCCATGAGGCACACCCACGTGGCACGGGAGGAAGCGAACCGGCAGCGAGGTAAGTTAGAAACCCCCCCTGGCCAAACAAAGCCTACAGGGACACTGTGGGGCTACTCTGGATGGCTTACAACAATAAAACTGAAAAATGGTAAAAATGTAAACACAACAATGGCAAAGGAATATAACAATGAAAATAATGGAAATTCAATAGAATAAAATTAAAAAAATGGGTAGAGGAGGAGCAGGAAATGTAGGGGGAAGGTGGAGTCATCTAAAGTACTCTTGAAGATTTATTAAAAACATCAATACAATTATACAAAAAAACCCACAACTATTTTGGTATCTCGTACATGAATAGGAATTGATGTAAATGTTGTCCCAGATATGGATCATTTGGTACAGAATGAAGCAGACGTGTTTAACCATTTGACTATTATCACCTGTACTTCAGTTGAGTGATGCATCACATTGGATATAATATTCCCAGTGACTTGTAAAGGTATGATGCTATAGCTAAATGATATAGCTAAAAATTGTAAAACATTTTTGACTTGGAGGGGGATGCTTCTTAATGTGGTGCAGGATATATATTTATTATACGCAAAATAGGTTGTGTCCAATATAACCTTGATTTTGCAGTCTGTCTTCCTTCCTTCCTTCCTTCCTTCCTTCCTTCCTTCCTTCCTTCCTTCCTTTTCTTCTTTTTCCTTCCCTCTTCATTCTCCTTCCTTCTTCCTTCCCTTCTTTCCTTATTTTTCCTTCCTTGTTTTCTTCCCATCTTCCAGTGGTGGGATTCAAATTTTTTTAATACTGGTTCTATGGGCGTGGCTTGGTGGGCATGGCAGGGGAAGGATACTGTAAAATCTCCATTCCCACCCCACTCCAGGGGAAGGATACTGTAAAATCTCCATTCCCACCCCACTCCAGGGGAAGGATACTGTAAAATCTTTGTCGTCTTTCTCTTTCTCTTTCTCTTTCTCTTTCTCTTTCTCTTTCTCTTTCTCTTTCTCTTTGTCTTTGTTTTTGTCTTTCTCCTTTCTCTTTCTCCTTTCTCCTTTCTCCTTTCTCCTTTCTCCTTTCTCTTTCCTCTTTCCTCTTTCCTCTTTCCTCTTTCCCTTTCTCCTTTCCTGTTCCTTCTTGCATGCTCAAATGCAAAAGGGGAAACATTTCTCCTTTTGTTTTGTTTTTAGTTTGTTTTGCTAGCCCTCTGCCAGTGAAAACAGAGATTGGGGGAGTCGCACACGGCCACCCCGAGCTCCATTTTCACTGGCAGAGGGCTAGCAAAAATATTCCTTAAACTTGAATATAAAATATGAAAAGAGTGATTCTAGAGTCCTAGTATGAAGAAATAGAATATGTCTGGACACTGTTTAGAGAAGACTGCTCTGTGTGAAATGCTTAGGCAATGAGATAAAATATTCCTCAAGGCCAACTTTTCCAGGAAGATATTCCATGAATGCTTCTTGCATGTTGCTGGAAAGATAGAAAATTAAAGTATAACCATATTGCTTATATTCACTGTGATAATCTCAAAGAGATACATGAGCAATAATACCAGATATATTTTGAATGTCATTAACAATATTACAAAAATAAGAAACAGCTATGATTTTCCTTAATATGGAAAAAGCTTTTGATAATTTGAAGTGGTTTTTTTTTTAATACTCATGACTCTAAAGATGATGTGGGGCTCAAAGTTTCTTTCATGGATACAGAGCAGTTACAATGAACAAAGAGTCTCTCTGTGATAGCTCCCTTGGATGCCAGTTCGGACAACGAAGAAGAGCTGCTACAGGGACATCTGAGAGGGACTATGGAAGGGGGACCTGGAAAGGTCTGTGATAAGAGTGGATGGTCAAGGTGCCGGAACATCAGAATCCAGGAGTGAGCAACCGAATAGCTGGCTGCACAGGCAGGAGAGCAGTTGCAACCAGAAAGCATGGATGACCAGTTGGCTGCGCAGCAGTGGTGGGATTCAATTTTTTTACTACCGGTTCTGTGAGCGTGGCTTGGTGGGCATGGTGTGGTTTGGTGGGCGTGGCTTGGTGGGCATGGCAGGGGAAGGATACTGTAAAATCTCCATTCCCTCCCCACTCCAGGGGAAGGTTACTGCAAAATCCCCATTTCCTCCCGATCAGCTGGGACTCGGGAGGCAGAGAATAGATGGGGGCGGGGCCAGTCAGAGGTGGTATTTACCGGTTCTCCGAACTACTCAAAATTTCCGCTACCGGTTCTCCAGAACTGGTCAGAACCTGCTGAAACCTACCTCTGCTGCGCAGGCCAGAGAAGAGATGCAACTGTAGCCAGTCAGTGGCAAAAAGGAGGAGTTGCCTCCCCAGATGGATCCTAGGTCATGCAGAGACAAGTCTCTGGCCATATGGCTAACCGGCATGCCATCTCTCGGAACTCCTGGTTGTCTGAGGCCACCGACCATCGCCCTTGGGTGATGGTCTTCATCTGGGTCTGAGCCTTGCGCTCTGCCAGTGGGTCTTCGAACCATTGGCAAAGGGCTGCCATAAAGTGGTCACAGTTCCGCAGTTGGGGGGCACTGTTATTGTGAAGGGAGACCGTCCACTCAGCTGCTGCACCCTCCAGAGCCATGGTCACCCATCTTATTCGGGCTTCTCCCATCTCCAGTTCGGCCCCATACTCCTGCATGTAGTTCCAGACTTGCACCAGGAAGAACCCCAGTTGCTCAGGATCTCCCCCATACTTCACCCCCCAAGGCTGGGACCTTTGGGGCCCAGTACCTTTGAGGAGTAGTCTCTGCAAGCGGTGTGGCTTGTGCAGCAGCTGCTGCCTGGGGTGGCATCATTTGTGCTGTCGCCGGTTCAGGTAGAATGGGTGTGACCCCCACCGTAGTAGCTCCATCCATGGCCTGGCCTGAGGTGACTCAGGAACCTTGGGTAGCCGTCTGTGTGAGAGTTTCTCAGGCTCTTCGACTCCCCCTAACCTGTTGTATCAGGAACAGGGCCTGGTTCAGCATGGCTTCTTCTGGGCTTCCCTCTGGGGGGGTCTTCCCTCTGCACCATGCCCCTCACCCATCTGAGCCTGATAGGCTTCTTGTCGAAGTCCAGCTCCTCTCTCCATTCTGCCTCATCTGGACCATGGTGTGGTCTAGTGGGGGAGCTGGCCATAGCTCCAGTTTCCTCTAGCTCACTTCTGTGGTTGGGCATTGGATGCTCGGTCCCCACAGTAGACTGCTATCTCTGGATTGACTGTTAAAACAGATCTTGCCTAATGTCAGGGCTGCTTCCGTCCATTTCCTAGGAAAGAAAAACCCTTGGCTCCATAGATTCAGAGAAAAGGTACTTTTATTAGGAGAGAACTGAATGCAACAAGTTTCAGACAAGTTCTGAGGCAAAAGCGTGTGAAGCAGCAAATTGAAACAAACTGTAGAGCCCAACCCCCTAGTAGCTAGGCAACTCTGGCTGCTGCATACCAAAGTAGAAGAAATGACTTTGGAGAGGTAACAAAGCACAGGCTGTACTTGCAAAGATGTAATGAAACCCGAAAATACAACCTTCCCTGAAAGTAAGTCCTAGCTTGATTTTTACACGTGCACCCAATACAAGCCCTACCCCCAAAATAAGCCCTAATTAAGACCCCGCCCCCTCCAGGGTGCACAGGTAAAAATTAAGCTAGGGTGGGGATGGGGGGTGGAGTGCCTTACTACTTACCTTTGGACAGTTGCTGCCAGGCCTCACACACCCCAATACCTGCCTTGCTGGCCCATTTCTTCTGCAGCCGGCAAGGCTTTCCTGAAGGCCTCTACAGCTGATAACAGAGCTCCGGATCGATCTGGAGCTCTGTTAGGGGGGCATTGAGCTACCCTGCTACTTACCTTCGGACAGTTGCAGCCAGGCCTCGCACACCCCAATACCTGCCTTGCTGGCCCATTTCTTCTGCAGCCGGCAAGGCTTTCCTGAAGGCCTCTACAGCTGATAACAGAGCTCCGGATCGATCTGGAGCTCTGTTATCGGCTGCAGAGGCCTTCAGGAAAGCCTTGCCGGTCGCAGAAGAAATTCCTGAAGGTCTCTGACAGCGAAAAGAAAGCCAGGGGCGACATGCACAAGTGAGGTGAGTCAGTGGATGACATTCTCCCCCCCCCCTGAAAATAAGACCTGGTGCCTTTTTTGATGGCAAAAAAATATAAGACATCGTCTTATTTTTGGGAAAACACAGGTATTCTATTCTATTCTGAATATAAGAAATTCTGAGATAATGGAATTGATGAAGGATGGACTAGACTTTCTTAAATACAGAACAAAAAATAAAAGATAAATAAATAGGCAAATAATAAGGACAAGAGTTGAAAATTAGAAATCAAGGAAGAATAGGATTAATAAAGATCAATCAAATAAATAAGGCAAATCTTAAATAATAAGATAGGGGGGAACTGGAGCTCAAAAGCTTTTTAAAAGTACAGGGAAGAAAGGGATAAATAAAACTAACATAATACTAAGCAACTAAAATAAATAACAAGGTATAAAAACAAGTACAAAAAGGCAGAAAAAAGGATAGAAAGAAAAAAAAAGATACAAAACTTTTTACCCTTAAAAGAACCAGCAAAAAGAAACAAACTCATGAAACAGGTGACTGATACCATTTTTTAAATATAATTTTATTTATAATTTTTTAACATCCATAAGTGTTTAGTGGACAGTGTATTATCTGGGTCAATATATTTTGCATACAATTCTGATAGTGATATTACCATTTAATTATACTGTACATAATCATACCTTTTCAACTTCTAACATTTGTGTATACATAGTAATCATATGTTCTATTATATTTCAGTATACATAATATGATTTTCCCAATTTCTACTTTCTACTTC
The DNA here is from genome assembly GCA_003457575.1 of Thermophis baileyi. Taxonomy (NCBI): domain Eukaryota; kingdom Metazoa; phylum Chordata; class Lepidosauria; order Squamata; family Dipsadidae; genus Thermophis; species Thermophis baileyi. The sequence continues at coordinate 6,187,613 of QLTV01014916.1, read as the reverse complement.
TTTTTTCTAACACATTAGAATAACCGCCATGTTAAAAAGTATTCTATGTCTATCCATCATCTCTTGCCGTTTTTAGAATTTCAACTCTTATTAGCTTTTTGGTGAATCTGTCCTGCTTCTCCTCTGGTATCTTGTCATTTTTGTCATTTTTATTTAGTCTAAATATTTCCGCTGCCACAGCATCTGTCTCTTGCTGTTGGATCTCTAGAGTACCCATCCTCAGTTCCCCCATCATTTTAAAAGAATCTTTCTCATTCTTTTTTCTCTTTTGAATTCTTAAAAAATATTCTATTTGTTCCGTGTTCGAAATTATTGCTATCTCTTCTATCTCTTTGTCTACTTGTATCATTTTTGGAATTATCTCCTCTACTTTTTCCACAACACTTTCTGTTTTCTCCTCTATTATCTGAATTTTTTATTCATTTTTTATTGTCCTTTGCTGGGGTTTTCCTAATCTCACCATATCTTGCATCAATTCCATCATCTCCTTATGATTCCTTGTTACAGTATATCTTCCTTAATGCATTGAAACATCAATATTATTTCTTTATAGACTGCATTTGTTTTCTCCTGCTGAAACATTTTATGCTAAGATGCTACACTAATCATTGCTCAATATTCCATCAAAATTTCAATATCCCAATTGTCCAGAAACAACAAACCCACCAGTATTACAATTTTGTTGTACCATGTGCAATGACAATAAAGTAAACTAAAAACTATTAATAAAATTTACATGGTCCTGGAACTGTTGCTCAAACTGCCCTAAATTTATAATCCTTAAAATTATCCAATTTGTACCCTCTGATTTTTCCAAATTTTAAGTCTTATTCAATTTTTCTTCTTTCTTCTTAGTTTTCCAAATTGGCCCACCAAATTTCCCCAAATGCCTTTAATCCACAAAGTCAGCTATGCAGTTTCAAAGATGTTTCTTGTTAATTGTAATCCACCTTGCCTTAAAAACCTTCAAACAGCTCCCTAATACTTCCAGGCAGCCAAAACTCCAGTTGATTTGGAACCAAAATAAAAAAGCCTTCCAGGTGTTGTTTGTCTTTCACTGTTTCCTTTGTTATTCATGTATTATCTCACGTAATTTTTAATCCAAGGTTATTCCCATAAAACACTAATATCATATCTTCTTTGACCAATAGATGGCACCCCCGCTCTAAAATCCAGCTTTAAACACCATAAAACTGGGGAGAAAAGTAGGAAAAATGAAAAGCAAAATTCCTCTTTCTTTAGACGAATTCTTCCAATAATCAAACGATATTATCCACAAGTTAAATCCCTTTTCTTCCGTTAATAGTTTGTTTCACTTTTAGGTCTATGATCTTTCTCCATGTAATAAATTGCTGCTTTCTTAATGTTTTGGAGAATCTTTTTTTTTTGAGAGTGCTTTTATTTGGGTTTGAGTCTCTAATATAGAAGTTGAAAGTTATCTCACCCAGTTTAAATCCACTGCCCACAACTCACCCAGCACATATTCTTCTTGTCCCAGTTGTCACAGCTTCGGTCTTGCCAAAAATGGCCGTCGTCTCTGCTGCCGATCAGGAGGGTTTTCTTTGGATCAAACGAGGAAATTGCTGTTTCCTCATGATCTGCAAAGCATCCCTCCTTTCTTCACCATCCCTCCAGGGTGGCTTTGGCCCTGTAGGGTCTCCTGGCAAGCAGGTATCGGCTGGGTTTCGCGAAGCCCCCATGGAGCTCAGTTATCCCATATCCATCCCGCTGCGATGCCAACTGTTCTCCCCAGGTGACTGATACCATTGTGGTATGCAATATATGTTCCAAGTATGTGCTTATGCCCAAAGAACACCCAAATTACACATGTATTAAATGTAAGCTATGTGAACTATTAGAGGAAAAAATAAGGGATCTAGAGGCAGCTCTAGCCAAATTCCAACCTATGCAAGAAAGCTATGCCCAAATTGAACCAAATAGTAAACAAATAACTCCCAGAGGATTTGACCCTGCTAATAAACCCTTGGAGGAAGACAAATGGAGGTATGTCACACATAGAAGGAAACACGATAATCAAAGAAAGAAGCAGCACACATCTAACAAACCCCTGCTGCCCAATCTAACCCAATCAGAAGCAGCCCCATTAAAACTGAGCAATTTCTCCCCCTAGTTGAAAATACTCAGACCCACAACCTCCCCCTCAAAGAAAACATGCAAACACTTAGAAAAGACACATCATCAATATCCCTAAAAAAGTCACATCAACAAACTCACCTGGGATAAACAGAAAAGCACCCCAGACTGCACCCCCTAAAAAAGGAAGGTGAGTGTTGGTGACAGGAGATTCTATTCTCAAAGGAACAGAACCAGCCATCTGTAGACCGATAGACATACAATCTAGGGAGGTATGTTGTCTGTACTGCCAATAAAAGGTCAACATCCGGTAAGAGAACAAAGGATTCAAGAAGTGAACCACTGGCTAAAGGGTTGGTGTCACCAAAAAAGCTTTGGATTCCTGGACCATAGTCTGCACTACCTCCATGATGGACTTTTGGCAAGGGATGGGCTGCACCTCACAAAGACTGGGAAGAATGTTTTTCAAAAAATGACTGGCTCAACTTATCAGGAGGACTTTAAACTAAAACTGGGGGGAGGGTGACCAATCTCCAGGAGCTAACTCAAAAACCCCTAGAAAACAAATCAAATAATGAAGTAAGGAGGGATGGTAAGGAAGATAAACTCAAATACCAAATAGGAGACATAGGAAGCATACCCAGAGTCAGACATAAAGACCTCAAGTGCCTATATACAAATGCACAAAGTTTGGGGAACAAACAGGGTGAACTTGAACTATTAATACATGAAGGTAGATATGATATAGTTGGAATTACAGAAACTTGGTGAAATGAAACCCATGACTGCAACATACTGATAGAAGGATACAAACTGTTCCAAAAAAACCAGACCCCATAAAAGAGGAGGTGGAGTTGCACTGTATGTAAAGGGCCACTACATTGCTACAGAAATGCACAGAAACAAAGACGAAAACCTCCTAGAATGCATATGGGTTAATACAAAAGAAAAAAAGAATGACATTGCCTTAGGTGTATATGACAGGCCAACCAACCAAGCAGAAAAAATAGATGTACTTTTTGCCAACCAACCAACAAATATATGTAAGAAACACACTACAATAATAATGGGGAACTTCAATTACCCTGACATCAATTGGAAGACTAATTCTGCACGAAGTGAGAAATCGAATAGGTTCCTAACCAACCTAGCTGACAACTTTGTTGTCCAAAAAGTAGAGCAGGGAACTAGAGCGACAGTCATACTGGACTTAATTCTTACCAACAGAGAAGAAGTGATAGAGGGGGTTGAAACTGCAGAAACCTTGGGTGAGAGTGACCATGTCATACTAGAATTCAACATAACACAAACACAAGCAATAGAACACAATGATACCAGAGTCCTAGACTTTAAAAGAGCTGATTTTAACAAGCTCAGAGAGAACTTGGGAAAGAATTTCATTCTTTGACAAAGGGACAGAAGTAAGTAGTGGGGTACCACAAGGCTCCGTCTTAGGCCCAGTACTCTTCAATATCTTCATAAATGACTTAGATGAGGGAATAGAAGGGAAACTCATCAAATTCGCAGATGACATTAAGCTGGCAGGAATAGCCAACACCCCAGAAGACAAGCTCAGGATCCAAAATAGCTTGACAGTCTTGAATAATGGGTCCTATCCAGCAACATGAAATTTAATGTAGAGAAAGCAAGGTTTTACACCTGGGCAGGAAAAACCAAGGTACAAGTACAGATTAGGTGAAACCTGTCTTAAAAATAGTAACTGTGAGAGGGACCTTGGTCCTAGTGGACAATCACTTAAATATGAGCCAGCAGTGTGCGGCAGCAGCCAAAAAAGCTAATACAATCCTAAGTTGTATAAACAGGCATAGAAGCAAAATCATGTGAAGTACTAGTACTGCTTTATAAAGCCTTACTAAGACCACACCTTGAATACTGCATCCAGTTTTGGTCACGACATTACAAAAAAGATATTGAGACTTTGGAAAAAATGCAGAGATGAACAACTAAGATGATTAAAGGCCTGGAGACTAAAATATATGCAGAATTTGGGTTTGGGTAGTGTAGAGAAAAGAAGGACTGGGGTGGGGGGTGGGGACGACATGACAGCAGTATTCCAGTATTTGAGGGGCTGCTAGAAAGAGGATGGGCACAACTTATTTTCCAAAGGACCAGAGGGCAGGACAAGAAACAATGGTTGGAAACTAATCAAGGAGAGAAGCAACCTGGAATTAAGGAGAAACTTCCTAACAGTGAGGACAATTAACCAGTGGAACAGCTTGCCTTCAGAAGGTGTGAGTGCTTCATCACTGGAGGTTTTTAGAAGACATTGTCTGAAATGGTATAGGGTCTCCTGCTTGAACAGGGGCTTGGACAAGATCTCCAAGGCAGGGGGGGTTTCTAACTTACCTCGCTGCCGGTTCGCTTCCTCCCGCGTCGTGTGGCTGTGCGCGCATTGCGTGCCGTGTGGCCACGCCACACGGGCGCGCATGCATGCACAGTGCCGAAAATTCACAATTTTTTAAAAAAAAGCTGAAAACAAGATGGCGGCGCATGCGCAGTGCCGGGGGCGTAGAAAAAAAAAAGCAAAAAAATCCCCCCAAAAATTTCAAAAAAAAGATGGCGGCGTCCACGGACCGGCACCGACAGAACCGGATCCGTGACGTCACCAGCAGTTTGCTACCAGTTCTATAGAACCGGTGCAAACCGGGAGGAACCCACCTCTGCTCCAAGGTCCTGATTGATTGATTTATCAAGGCAAAAAGTTATATACATGTTTGCCAATCAACATCCCCAAACCATGTTGATTCTTTTCTGGCGGTTCTGTCAAAACTATGGTTGATTTAAGAGACACTTGACATTATGAACTATTGCAGGCGCCAGGACATCTTGTCCCATGCACACACCATCCAAATAAACAGCTCTTTGTCTCCTCTGAGCACTCAAGAGCTCTTGCTTCTACGAAGGAGAATCTCTTCAATTGCCCAAGAGCTCTCAAAACACACAGCTAAAATCACAATTCTTTTTCATTTGCTGAATATAAAGGATTCATGGCACAAGAAATCTTCTTACCAGTCATTTTCTCCGTTTCAGATTACTGCTACCCATTTTTTCTCTGTTGTCACTTGCCTCCATTCTTCAGGCCTATATATCTAATACATTTCCAAAAGCATATAATGCTCCTGTCCTTTTCTTGCCTCATGCAATATAGCTGCTTATGCTGCATTTTTGTAAATAGCAACCCATATTATTTATTTTAATACAATTAAATATTTTCTTTAAATGTAAAGAAAGTGAAGACGGTTCTTCACACGGTTCTTCTTTTTTGATTATATCTTCTTAACAACTATGGGATAGGTTAAACTAAGATAATGGATAGCCAGTATAATTCAATGAGTTCTACCACTGAACAGGAATTTAAACTGCTATTTAAATCCTCATTCTAGCCTGAATGATCTAGTTCTCTTTTTTTCAAGCATTTTTCCAGATAGCTTTCTCAAATATTTGCATGATTCTAAAACCATTCTAGCATTTTAGTCTAATGTTAATTAGCAATAGCACTTAGATGTATATAGAGCTTCATAGTGCTTTTACAGCCCTCTCTAAGCAGTTTACAGAGTCAGTATCTTGCCCCCAACAATCTGGGTCCTCATTTTACTCACCTCAGAAGGATGGAAGGCTGAGTCAAATTGCTGTCAAATATGTCATAATTTATGTACAATTAGATTGTGCATAAAACTCTCAAAGTAAAGTAACTTTTAATTTGACAAACCTACTTTTTAATGTCATATCTCTTGCTGTGAAAATCTGTTACTAGGACTTAATCCTTAATGAAAAAACAGACCTGACAGATATTTTACACACCTGGCTGAGAGAAGAGGGCAGAGCTCCTCTTCCCCAATTTTGCCTGTTGGGTTACTATTGTAGCAGGCCAGGTTAGAATAGCAAAGTAAAATCCATAGGAATTCCATCTCTGGAATGACTTTTCTGAAACTGCTGTTGGGTTTTGCTGCATTTCTATTTAACCACTCACTACTTGAGATTTTGTTTTTTTTAAGATAACCCAAACACGTGACTTGGTAAAGATGTGACATGTGACCAAAAGGTGACATCATAGCCATCTTCCAGTACCTGAAGGACTGTCACAGGGAAGAGGGCGGGTCAATTTATTCCCCAAAGCCACCTGAGGGCAGGATAAGAAGTAATGGATGGAAGATCCAATCTGGAACTAAGGAGAAATTTCCCGAATGTGAAAGCAATTAGTTAATGTAACAGCTGGCTTCCTGGAGTTGTGGATGCTTCATCACTGGAGGTTTTCAAGAAAATATTGGACAACCATTTATCCAGGATGGAAGCTCTGAGCAGGGAGTGGGACTAGAAGACCTCCAGGGTTGATTCTGTGTTGTTATTCTGTGGAAGCAATAGAGTTCTTGTGTGAGAATGTTCAGCTCCAGCAATGATTCAAACTATTTTGGAACCATTTAAGAGTTCTTCATTTTAATTTGACATGGATTGTCTTTTACCTTTGAAAATCCTTAAAAAGTTGGCTTATATTCTACTTGTTGTATTACTTGAAGTCATTTGCTGGTAAACTATAGAATCCCCCAATCTATTCTTAGGGGATAGTTCTCATATTCTTCCCTGCTCTTCCTTTCATCATTTTAGGAATTATACTGGAAACACAACTCAAATATTTACTGATAGTTTCAACAATCGTTGATGGTGGGGATTATTCCTAATTAGCCACAGGACAAAAGAACAAGGAGTGGGACCCAAAAATCCCGGGGTTTGGCCACTGCTGATCATGTGGATATGCTACTTCTTCATCCACTCATTCCTTGCTGACCCCGCCTATCCTCATAAACCAGAGTTCCGCCACCCCTGCAACTTCCCACTTTTCTGGCATGTGGATTTCATGAATGAAACTTTCTGACAGTCATGGATTTGGCAGGATCCTATTCATTGAATCAGGGAATGTGTGACCATCAGGGTTCATTAGTGACTTATTCTCCTCATCTGAGAGCTCATTAACCTAAAGTGGCTCTTGTTTTAAAACCTCTGAGATAGTGGTTGGGGGCACAGAGGAGAGGGGGGCTTGAGGGACTATTGTTCCATATGCCATTGCCCCTGTGAGATTAAGTGCCCTTAGAAGCATGTGAGAGAGGCTAAAACAACTTTAATTAGTTATTTTGAAAGTTTTTTCTTCCCCTTCCCCCTTTTGGTACATATCAGGGAGGGCATTCTTTCTGTGGTGGTTTTCTGCATGAAGGCACTTCTTGTTATTAAGTTTAAATCTGGGTCTTTAGCCTTTGTTTCCCATCCCACAATAGAATGAGTTGGTGAAAAGCTGCTTCCTAAACTCCTGGAGATCTGCAGAAAAGGAAAGCCAGGAGGATGGAAAACTTCTTTGGGGGTGGTGTTGGATAAGTATGCGTGTGTGTGTGTGTGTGTGTGTGTGTGTGTGTGTGTGTGTAAGAAGAGTAAAAACAGAGGATTATATGTTGGTTTGAGTACTGGTAGCTATGGCAATTATGGAAACAAGAGAGGTAAGATTGCACACAAATAAGGCAGTGAATCTAAAAATGTTCTATTAAGAGGATGTTTTCGCAGCCTGCAGCTTACTTGGGAATCCCAAATGATGCTGATGCTAAATTGTCAATCTTTCCTTGCCAGCTGAGTGACTGAAGAATACAATAAAAGTCCTATTCTATTCCTGATATGAATAATTTCAGGACTTGCTCTCTTCTACCAAGCCAATCCTGATAAACAAGCCCAGTTAGTGTTTTATTCCTTTTCTTGTGAGAACAGGAAAGTAAAGTCTCTTAAATAGCCTGAATAGTCATTTCATGGACAATTTCCATACACTTTTCTTGGCAGCAATATGGAGTCCCCCCCCCCCCCGAATTGTAGTTCCTTGCATTATTCAGAGAGTAGATGAGATAGGAAAATTCTATAATATGTATGATTATCTGAAGGAAAAAAAAAAACACAGCAGGAAAGTTTCCCCACCTCGAAATGCATTCATGATTCGGTTCAGAGCATATTTAATTCTTTTCTCTCATCCTTTTATTTTTTTTTTAAACAAGCCCTGAATTTATTGCTGTTTTCTTGCTGAAAGTGTTAAGAGATCTTGACTGAATAAGCAGCAGCAGCAATGCAGGGGTGGGTTCCGGATTCTGTTACTGCCGGTTCGCTCAGGGACGCGAAGCATGGGCGCACACGCATGCGCAGTACTAATAAAAGCTTCTGTGCATGCGCAGAAGCAAAAAACAAGAGGGCGCCGCCGAGAGAACTGGCTCGGGGGCGTGGCAGGCCTGGGTCACTGCCGGTTTCAGCGACCCAGACCGCCAAGTTACTAACGGTTCTATAGAACCGGTCCGAACCGGTAGGAACCCACCTCTGCAGCAATTAGAAAAGATGTCAGCTTGTGTCCTGCACTATAAAGCTGCCTTGAAGCTCTTGACTTTCTGATAGCAAGAATGGTCCCAGCTTTAGATACCAGCAGTTATAAATATGGGTAGAAATGGACAGGTAAAGGACATGAGCAAAATAATTCCCCTGTCTTTTATCATTTAGAAAAATACCATATTATAGATATCTAAGGGGAAATTGAGTCAGTTGGTTCAGTCAGCAATATATGCAGGAACTTGTAAAACTGTAAATGAATATATATTTTATTCCTTTTTGTTTAAAATCTTACACAATGATGCTGTTAAAACTCGGCTTGCAATTTGGAAGCAGAAATAGAAAACAACACAGATCAAATGATTGAAAAAGCTCAATTTGTATTTCAGGATCAAAAAAAGGCAGTTATATAGAATACTCAACTGCTAAACAGTAGCACTTAAGTCATCTGCTGATAAAATAATGCTCAAAGATTTTCCAATCCAGATTACAAGCAGGGGTAGGCTGCTGGGGGTTCACAGGGGTTCGGGAGAACCTCTAGCTAAGATTCTGTGCAGTTCGGAGAACCCCCAATCTCACTCCTGGCTGGCCCCACCCCATCCACCCCACCCCCTCCCAGGAGTCCCCATGCAGCTCGTTTTGGATGCAGGTAAGTGCATGCAGTCTGTTTTAGATGCAGGTAAGTGCAGGGCATGCACGGAGGCTCGGGGAGGGCAAAAAATGGGCCTACCAGAAGTTTGGGAAGTTCGGGCCCTACAGAGGGCCTCCAGAGCCTGGGGAGGCCGTTTTTGCCCTCCCGGAGGCTCAAGGAAAGCCTCCGGAGCCCGGGGAGGGCAAAAATGCCCGCCCCCTGCCGTGGTGCAGGAGGCCGACTAGGCCACATCCACCATGGCCATGCCCACCCAGCAACTGGCAGAGAGCCCCTTGCTAAAAATTTTGAAGCCCACCCCTGATTACAAGGATATGTCGAAAGAAAACCACAAGCTAAACTCATTGGAATCATATTGCAAGCATCCAATAGGTAATGACAAGATGGTTCCAAAAAGACAATTGATTTGGTCTTATTGATTATACTAAAGCTTTTGAGTTCATAGACTACAGTAACTTGTCAACAGCATTTAAAAACCTGGGTGTACTGGACTATTCTATTTGTATATTGAAAAAATTGCATACTGATTGGGAATATGGAACAACTAATTTGTTCAGAATTGGGAAAGATTGCATGAAAATTGCATATTGCCCCCAATAATATTTGCAGGGATGTCAAACATTATTATTGTGATCACACAGTCAAAACCCTGCTCTTTTTCTATCTATATCAATATCACACGTATGTACAAAGCATCTCATGATCTCAGCCTCATGGTGCCAACTGCCATCTTGGTTCTTCTGGCTGTCTGCTGTGGGCACCCCTTATCATCATATCTATTTAGCTCATAACTGACTAGAAGAAAGAGAACTGAGAAGTAAAGTTATGAGCCTCGGTGGCGCAGTGGTTACAGTGCAGTACTGCAGGCTACTTCTGCTGCCTGCTGGCTGCCTGCAATTTGGCAGTTCAAATCTCACCAGGCTCAAGGTTGACTCAGCCTTCCATCCTTCCAGGTTGGATAAAATGAGGACCCAAATTGTTGGGGGCAATATGCTGACTCTGTAAACCACTTAGAGAGGGCTGTAAAGCACTGTAAAACGGTATATAAGTCTAAGTGCTATAGCTATTGCTAAAGTTGCTAAGAAAAATAGTAGCAATAACAGATGCAAGATATTTAACAAGGACAAAGAAATTCTTCTCGAAGGTGAAAGGTAAAAGTGAAGTTGACCTATGTAATATTAAAAAATCTAAAATTTTATCTTATAGTGGTGGTAGCCATACTCTTAAAACAATAAAATAAAATCTTAATGTAGATGAACATATTCTTGAAAGAGATTAACATTTTGCTGATCAGCTAAATAAGGTATGCAGGAAACACACTAGTGTAGTAATGGGGGGGATTAACTATGCTGACATAGCAATAGCACTTAGACTTATATACCACTTTACAGTGCTTTACAGCCCTCTCTAAGCAGTTTACAGAGTCTGCATATTGCCCCCAACAATCTGGGTCCTCATTTTACCCACCTCGGAAGGATGGAAGGCTGAGTCAACCTTGAGCCTGGTGAGATTCGATCTGCCAAACTGCTGGCAGCTGGTGATCAGCAGAAGTAGCCTGCAGTACTGCACTCTAACCACTGCGCCACCGCGGCTCTGAGACATCAACTGAGACACAAACTGCACAGGTTCCCGAGAAGCCTAGCTGATAACTTTGTTTCTCAAAAGTTAAGAACTAGAAGATCAGTTATCCTGGATTTAACTCTTACTAATAGAGATGAAATGATTGAAGGTGTGGGAGTTGTAGGAACTTTGGGCGAGAGTGATCATGTCGTACTAGAATTCAACAAAATGCAGGCACAGGTAACACAGTTTGAACAAAGTCAAACTAGTATTTTAGGTTTTGAGATAGCTGACTACCACAAACTAAGAGAAAAAATAGGAACTTTAACTTTAACTTTTTAACTTTTATTTGTATTTCTATGCCGTCCAACTCCCAAGGGACTCTGGGCGGCTTACAGCAAATATAAAACTTATTAAAATATAAAAAGCATTATTTAAAAAAATACATAATAAAAAGCATTTAAAAACAATTAAAAACCCATACACAACTTTTCATGGCCGGATCTCGCCAAATTGCAGAAGCGAGATCAACGGCCCCAAGCCTGCCAGAACAGCCAGGTCGGTCACGAAGATAACCTGGCCCTGATCCATATAGGGCTTTTAAAGCTAATAACCAACACCTTGAATTGTGCCTGGAGACCAATAGGCAGCCAGTGCAGTTCGCGGAGAATTGGTGTAATATGGGTGTACCTAGGTGCACCCATGACAGCTCGCGCGGCCACATTCTGGACCAACTGTAGTCTCCGAACACTCTTCAAGGGTAGCCCCATGTAGAGCGCGTTGCAATAATCTAACCGTGAGGTGACAAGGGCATGAGTGACTGTGAGGAGAGCCTTTTGATCCAAGTAGGGTCACAATTGGTGCACCAGGCGAACCTGTGCAAAGGTCCCCCTAGCTACAGCTGCCAAATGTTGCTCTAATTTTAGCTGTGAGTCTAGGAGGACACCCAAATTGCGAGCCCGTTCTGAGGGGGACAATTGAAGGATGCCATGGATTAAAATCCTAAACAGGAAAAATTTTAGGATGCTTGGGAAACTCTGAAAAATGAGATAATAAAGGCTCAAACAAAAACAATACCACAGAGAAAGAAAAAGAAGAGACTCCAAATGAAATCAGCATGGTTGCACAAAGAGCTTTCTGAGGGGCAAAAAGGACAAGTATAAAAAATGAAAAGAGGGGCATATAACTAGAACCGAAAACCAACAAATAGCCTGTGACTGCAAGGGCCGAGAGGCTAAGGCTTAGAAAGAACTAACAAATGCTAAAAAAATAACAACAACAAAAAGTTTCTTTCAATAGGGAAGGAACAAGAAGAAAGTCAAGGAAACTAATCAGTCCACTAATGGGTGAAGATGGTAAGAAGGTGACAGGCAGCAGGGAGAAAGTGGAACTGCTTAATCCCTTCTTTGCATCTGTCTTCATGCAAAAGGGGAAAAAAAATAGTCCAATCTATCAAAAGTGGCACCATAGAGACAAAGCAGGAATACAGGTCAAAATAGGCAAGAAATTGGTAAAAGAACACCTATCCACTCTAGACAAGCTCAAATCACCAGGACCAGAGGGATTACATCAGAGGTGGTATTCAGCCGGTTCGGACCGGTTCAGGCAAACTGGTAGCGGCGACTGCGGGTGGGCCCGCCCAAACCACCCACCCGCCCGGACATGATGCCGTCCTATTTAGCCACATTTTCGAGGCCGGCCACATGCGCGGAAGGCGCACGCATGAGTAAAGCGCATGCAGTGGAGGCCGTGCACATGTGCAGAGGTGCGCATGCTCACATTTCCGAACTGGTAGGGAAGGTAAGTGAATACCACGTCTGGATTACATCCCAGGGTTCTGAAGGAGCTGGCAGACGAAATCTCAGAATCATTGAGCAGAATCTTCCAAGCTTCTGGAGAATGGGGGAACTACCAGAGGACTGAAAAACAGACGATGTGTTTCCCATCTTCAAAATGGGAAAAGAAAGATGGATCCAGGAAATGATAGACCACTCAGCTTGACATCAATAGCTGGGGAAATTCTGGAAAAGATAACCAAACAATGGATTTGTGAGCATTTAGAAATAGTATGATGAATGGTTAGAGTGGCGCAGTGGTTAGAGTGCAGTACTGCAGGCTACTTCAGCTGACTGCTAGCTGCAGTTCGGCAGTTCGAATCTCACCAGGCTCAAGGTTGACTCAGCCTTCCATCCTTCCGAGGTGGGTAAAATGAGGACCCAGATTGTTGAGGAGAAATATGCTGACTCTGTGAACCGCTTAGAGAGGGCTGTAAAGCACTGTAAAGCGGTATATAAGTCTAAGTGCTATTGCTATTGCTATTGCTAAAGAAACAGTATATCTAGCCTAAAAAAGAGAAAGTTTAGGGGTGATATGATAGCTGTCTTCTGGTATTTGAGGCAGGGGTGGGTTCTGAATAATTTGGCTGCCAGTTCACTTAGGGTCGCGCCGTGTGCGCGCACATGCTTCGCATGCGTGCATGCCCCCGCAGCAATCAAAAAATAGCTTCTGCGCATGCGCAGAAGCAAAATCCAAGAGGGTGGTGCCCACGGAGACGGCGAAAGAACCGGTTCCGTGACGTCATCACCGGTTTACTAACGGTTTTAAAGAACCGGTTAGAACCGGTAGGAACCCACCTCTGATTTGAGGGTTTGTCATAGAGAAGAGGGGGTCAACTTATTCACCAAAGCACCTGAGGGCAGAACAAGAAGCAATGGGTGGAAGCTTGTTAAAAAAGATCTATTTCCTTGAAGCTTGTTAAAGACAGATCCATTTCTTTGAGTCATTAGTAACTGAATTTAAATATGCTTGGAATAAACACATGTCCATCATCCAACAGAAATTAAAACTAAAATAAAAATATAAAAACAATAACTATAAAATAATAAATAAATTAAAAAGAAAACAAACGAATAAACTCAAAGAGCAGACTCAGTGGATCACAAGGAGGTGTTTTTTTTTTTTTTTTTTTTTTTTGCTGTCAGTTTTCTACATTTCGATGTTTCTATTCAACCTGAAACTAAGGAGAAACGTCCTGAGAGAATGAGAACAACATTGATTAAAATGGACAGCTTGTCTCCCAGAATTGTGGGTGCTCCATTAATTGGACAACCATTTGTCCAGGATGGTATAAGGTTTCCTGCCTTGGGTAGGGGTTGGACTAGAAAACCTCGGAGGTCTTTTCCAGGCCTATGATTCTATTCTATCAACACCAGTGCCAACCTAATGCAAATAAGATGGGTTCATAAAACACAATAAGCCACACTCCACCAAAAAAACCCCAGTGAATTAAGCTTAACACTAAGCAAGTTTAGCATGGCTATGCAAGCCCTTTTGCTGGCTTCTTGGCTGGATTAAATCAGTTTGTGTGAATACACAGCCTTTGTGTGGATGTCTTCAAACATTTGAGCCCATTATCTGCGGTCAGTAGTCACCGATCTTGTCCCCTTTTAGAGACCTGCAGGCTAAAACATATTTGGAGGTTGCAGGAATTGGGTATGTCTAGATTAATGAAAAGAAGGACTAAGGGGGACATAGTAGCAGTGTTCCAATATTTGAGGGGCTGCCACAAAGAAGAGGGGGTCAAGCTATTCTCCAAAGCACCTGAGGGCAGGAGAAGAAGCAATGGATGGAAACTAATCAAGGAGAGAAGCTACCTAGAACCAAGGGAAATTTTCTTGGCAGTTAGAACAATTAATCAGTGGAACAACTTGCCTCCAGAAGTTGTGAATGCTCCAACACTGAAAGTTTGTAAGAAGAGATTGAACAGCCATTTGTCTGAAATGGTACAGGGTTTCCTGTAGCTGAGCAGGGGGTTGGACTAGAAGACCTCCAAGGTCCCTTCCAGCTCTGTTATTCTGTTACTCTGTTAAGCAGAAATGAGGTTAAAATAGGAGCAGGTTTTATCTTCTTGGACTTAATATCCACAGGAATGGTAACTAAGCCAAGAAATAAAGAGATATTTGCCACTTAGAAGGAAGACTATGACAAATATTAAAGCTCAGAGATAGTACATTGACAACAAAGGTACAAACTATCGCAGTGCTGAAACTAACATTCCTGAAACCAAGCAAATTGCTCTTAGAGCATAAGATCTGGGCTGCAAAATTACAGATGGCCACTAGATGGAAGCAATAGTTTAGAATTTTCTGTATAGTATCTACCTGAGGTCCTCTAGTCATCTGGATTTTTGCCCCCAGATTTGTTGTGTCTGATCCTTGCATCAACAGTGACACAATTGTGGGAAAGGAAACATTTTACAAGTTCAGCTGTTGAATCTAAGCAACTATTGCTGCTGTTAAGACATGTCCAGCTCTGCCATCACACTTGCCAACTGCTTTTTTCCTTCCTTTCTATCGGTCTTACCCTACTCAGTTTATCTTAATTCTCTCTTTGTCTTGCAAATTGCTATTTTTGTTTTTATTTATTTATTTATTTTTGTCAAGCATATATAAGATTCAGGGGTGGGTTCCTCCCGGTTCGGACTGGATCGCCTGAACCGGTAGTGACCCGCTGGTGATGTCATGGTTCCGGTTCGGTCGGTGCCGGTCCGTGGGCGCCGCCATCTTTTTTTGTGAATTTTTTGTGAATTTTTTACTGTTTGGAAGGTTTTTCCTGTTCTGCTGCTTGAAAAAGGGCCCTCCCGCCTGCCCCTGGGTTTATACTGACCTTTATTCCTTCACCCGAAGCACAGCTGATCAGCTCCTCAGCTGTGTTTCGGGCTGATTGTAGCTACTGAGCATGTGCGGAAGCAAAATTGCACGCGGGAATGCGCGTGCGCATGCACGAGCGTAGCGAGCATGCATGCGCAAAACATCGCAATGCGAACTGGTGGGGAAGGTAAGTGGAACCCACCCTTGGTGTATATCCTATCTTTTTTTTTTTTTTTTACTCCAAGTTC
>QLTV01014916.1:6148110-6158484 GCA_003457575.1 Thermophis baileyi | reverse complement strand
AAATACGACGTCAGCAACAGGGTGGTCAATGCCTGGAATACATTACCCGACTCTGTAGTTTCTTCCCCAAACCCCCAAATCTTTAACCTTAAACTGTCTACCATCGACCTCACCCCATTCCTAAGAGGTCTGTAAGGGGCATGCATAAGCGCACCAGCGTGCCTACCGTCCCTGTCCTAAAGTCCCCATGTATTCGAAAAATATGTACTCAAAACCATGTTTGTACTTATTATATACTCATATTAATGTTTATACTTTGCCTGTAATCATATACATGCTTGACAAAATAAATAAATAAATAAAAATAAATAAATAATTCTGATTACAGATTGTCCTCACTTAATGACCATTCATCCAACAACTGTCCAAAGTTACAACAGCACTGAAAAAATGGACTTATAACTGATCCTAGCACTTACAATTGTTTCACTGTCCTAACAGTCATGTAATCAATATTCAGGTGCTTGGGACTGGCCCACATTTACACTTGTCACTTGTTTCATAGTCATGTTCTTCTGCATGTGTAATCTTCCTCCACTTCAATTTCCTCCCTATCTATCTGCTCCCCCCAGTCTATGGCCTTTCGACTGCCCTGTACAACATGGCTAAGATGAAGAGGACATTATATTCTTCTGCTGCTGCCTCTCCCACCCCCCAGCTGATTTTTATTGTGTTCTTCCTCCTCCTCAGTGCAGGGGCTCTGTTGGCATGAGCTCACTGCCACCTCCCCAGCTAAAATATTGGTGCACCCCCCTTCCTCCCCTAGGAGCTGCTCACCTCTCTGCTGGCCAGTGAGACTGACTCTCCTGCCCGGTGTGTTTGTGGAATTTCATCAGGTCGATCTCTACCTCTGTGGCCACACGGTACCATGCTTACAAGTTGCAGGGCACTTCCCTGGGTAGGCAATTTCTGGTACAATCTGGTACACTCAGAAATGGTAGACTAGCAAGTGCTCAGGCCAGTCTCAAAGGTGGCTGGCTAGGTGGCAGAAGTCTTGGATGTACTCTGTCAGGGGTTACCTTCCTTGCTTTAGGGCATGGATACGGGCTTCCACACATTGGGCAGGCATGGATCCTCAAACTGTTCTTGTAGGGGTCGCATAAAAGCATTGAGGTCATCTAGCTCAGGTGCACCCTCATCATGCAGCGCACTAGCCACTCTGAAGGACTCTCTTCCAGGTTGACCATGATGACATGGACCTGTGACACATAATCCAGATACATCACTCCATAGCGTTCTATGTGGTGCCAGACATAAGCCAAGAAATGGGCTAAGTGACTTGGGCGCCCATCGAAATGGGCCACCGGGGGGGGGGATGTCCTTCCTCCTGTACTAGGATATATCCTGATGGTGGAATGCCAGCTGCCACTACTGGTAACAGCGCTGGGATCCTGGCTTCAACCACTGGTGCTGGGACCCCCACCATGGCTAGCACCTCCGGGGCTGCCAGTGGCAATGGAGGAGGAGGTGTGGCAAAAGCTGCTGCTGCTGCCATTTGCATCAGAGCTCTGACTGAACACAGCTGCTGGTGCTACTGGCTAAAGGATAGGAGGAGAGGGAGTTGCCAGGACTGCCAGGGTTCCACAACTCCTGGGTTGCCATTACGGCTGTGGCTCCTGGTGTTGCCATGGCATGAATCTCCATCCCTTCAAACTTCTCTTTCAGCTGCTCCATGGATGGGCTGCAATCAGCAATCAGGATCTTCCACTCGGCGGGGTCATCCCATTCAGCTTCACTCTCCATCTGCTGCCTCGGACCATATTGACTCCAGAAGGGAGAAGGGGATCTTCAACCTCTGCTGTCTTGCCCATGTTCATTGCCCAGCGGGTCTTTGGTCCCTGGTACAGGGCATCTGTCACTCCTTTGTGGCTGTGGGTGATTGCTTGGACTTCTCACGTCTTGGTTTCAAGCACACACTGGTGGCCTGCACTGCCAGGTCTTCCCAAGCTGGAATAACTTCCGGCTTCCTTTTCTTCTTCTTCTTCTGTGTCTTTGGCCATAGCCAACATCATGAGGTTGACCTCGTGGTGGAATCCAGGTAGGCTATTACTGTGAAAACTGGCTTAATGTCAACCATCCCACTGCATTAAACAGCAAAAGAAAACTCCTGGGACATTTTTTTCTCCAAGAGATAGTTTTACTGAAAAGCCATATGGGTACAGAGGTAGAAAAGCCAGTTCTGAAGTTTTCACACACAAACAGCATAGGAAAACTTTTCCTCCCCTCCCATTGTCCATTGTCCACCAATCAGGTACACTTACTTTATTTTGGAAATGGCCTGTCTGCCTCAGACGTTCCCAGTCGATGACCTTGGGGTTGGATCTGGGTTTGGGCTTCCAGGTGGCACACTTGCATTCCAGAATTCCCTCTCAAACCTCTTTTACATCCCAATGCCTTCCCTCCCCCCTCCCATTACTGTTGTCTGGTTGCGAACAGGGTTGCATAGTGAGTCAACCATGACACCTTGCTTTTCAATGAAGTAAAATAATGTCATATTTCTATATCTTCTGAGGAGTACAATTTTTAAATCCCTTGCAATGATCTTTCAAAAAAGACTTTGGTGGTTGGTTATTTGTTCAGCTGTAACAAGAAAAGTAAGATTTCCAGATTACTATATAACTGACACAAAAGAATGCCCTTCCAGCATTGGAGTATCAATCTCTTTGCAAAAAATCCATTTGTGTTGGCCACATACAGTATTAATTTTGAAATATTTGGTATATAATTCAAGATAATATAATTATCCACAAAATCAGTAATTTTCTGAAACAATATATAAAATAATTTCTGTCACAAAATAAGCTACTATGGCACCTGAACCATAAGAACCATTTCTGAGCATCACATACAAACAGTTCAGGGGTGGATTCCAGATTTACTTACTGCCGGTTCGCTCAGGGATGCGCCGCGTAGGCGGGTCGTGTGTGCGTGCGCGTGTGCATGCGCAGTACTTAAAAAAAAGCTTCTGCACATGCGCAAAAGCAAAAAACAAGATGGCACCGCTTATGGCGCTGCTGAGAGAACTGGCTCTGGGGCGTGGCAGGTGTGGGTTGCTACTGGTTCTAGCGACCCATGCCACCACGTTACTAATGGTTCTATAGAACCGGTCCGAACTGGTAGGAACCCACCTCTGAAACAGTTAGCATAACTTATTGTTTTTAGATATCTAGGTTTATCTGTGCCAATCTAAATGGCAAATCACAGAAAGAGTGATAACTTCAGAAACTCAGCATAAATAGTGAGTAATACTCTTTAATTCTGAATGGCCCTGATTTGTCTACCTTTCTGAATTAAATCTGGATTTAGACTCAGCCCATTTTGTCTCCCAGGGCATTGCTGAACACTCTCCATTTCTTTGGTCTAGTCATACAGGATATGAAATGCATCCAAGGTCTATATTCCCTGTGCTCATTTGGGAGCTGATAATTACTAGCTTTCTCTAAGACAAGCTGTGGGGCTGAGGGACACAATAGGCAAGGATTGAGGGCTTGAAACTGTAGACTTTAATAATGCCACTGACAGCAAATAAGAATCTGACATGTGACTTGGATTACCAACAACAAGGGCTGCTTTGTAGTTCCATCTGCATCCTGCCAAGGTCCCATAGAGTAGTTGAAAGAACAGAACAAACTGCAGCTGCCTCCATTAAATACAAAGCGTGACATAAAAGGAACCAAAGAAGTCAATTTTGTGTATGTCTCTTGCAGATGAACCACCTTCCCACTTCTATTCCCTCACTCATTTTGGTATTCTTGCTTTTCTTAGATCCTTTCTTCCTGCTGAGATTAAGATACTAATTAAATGTAATAAGCAAATATGTGAGGGGGAAAAAAAAGAGCATTTTTTACACTTCTTGCAAGGAAGAACAGGAAGGGGAAATTTTTTTGGGGGGAAAAGTAAATGAGGCAAAGGGGTATTTCCATCTTATTGGAAATGTCTTACCAAAATAAACAGCAAGATGCTAAGCTTTTGAGGTTTCAAACCATGCAGAGGGGGAAAAAAAATGAAGGATGCTGATTGGAAAATATCTCAGCTCATTCCAAATTACCATTTTTTGTGCTGGTACACATGAAAGAAAGATGCTATTGGAATGCATATAATTTTATTGGTAGCAGTAAATTATGCTTCTAATTCAGTATTGATTTATAAACTTATGCAACCATTTTTGCCTGCCTACAATGCAGAGCTGCAATAATTCGAAGACATATCGTACACTATTGTCTACATTGCCTCAGTTCCCGTTTGAATCATAGACTCATAGGCTGGAAGGGACCTTGGAGATCTTCTAGTCCAACTCTCTGCCCAAGGCATGAATCCTTATACCACCCCAGAGAAGTGGCTGTCCAATCTTTTCTTGAAAACCTCCAGTGATGGAGCACCCACAATTCCAAGAGGCAAGCTATTCCGTTGATTAAATGTTCTCATTGACAGGACGTTTCTCCTTAGTTCCAGCTTGAATCTCTCTCTGACTAGCTTCCACCCATTGCTTCTTGCCCTGCCCTCAAGTACTTTGGAGAATAACTGGACCCCATCTTCTCTATGACAGCCCTTCAAATATTGGAAGATGGCTATCATATCACCCCTAAGCTTTCTCTTTGTAGGCTAAACACACCCAGTTCCCTTAGTTATTCATTTACGGTTTAGCCTCCAGATCCCTTATCAACTTTGTTGCTCTCTCTGCATTCTTTCTGGGGTGTCAAACTCGCAGCCCGTGGGCCGGATGCGTCACGTGCTGGCCCCGCCCCTGCCCGGTTTAGCGAAGGGGGGAAAAGTCCCAATACGTCATGTGATGCCACCATGATGACGCAAGTTTGACACCCCTGTTCTAGGACCTTAGCATCTTTTTTGTATTCTGATGACCAGATCTGGATGCAGTGTTCCAGGTGTGGCCTTAGTAGTGCAATATAGAGCGGTACTATCACTTCTTAGCAATAGCACTTAGACTTATATACCGCTTCATAGTGCTTTACAGCCCTCTCTAAGCGGTTCACAGAGTCAGCATATTGCCCCCAACAATCTGGGTCCTCATTTTACCCACCTCGGAAGGATGGAAGGCTGAGTCAACCTTGAGCCGGTGAGATTTGAACCGCCGAACTGCAGCTAGCAGTCAGCTGAAGTAGCCTGCAGTACTGCACTCTAACCACTGCGCCACCTCGGCTCTTCTTGTGCACTTGATGCTATCCCTCGGTTGATGCAACCTTGGACTGCATTTGCCTTTTTTGGCAGCTGGCTCATACTTGTGGTGATCCACCAGGACACCTAGATCCCTCTCACAGGTACTACTGTTGAATGAGTTTTGATCCTTTGGGAGCTGTACTCACCACAAACTAGAAATCTTCTGAATTACTTCTAGCCAGCTTGGTTTTTTGTGGCTTCAGAAGCAACTTCCTTCTCATATAAAATAACATGACTGATTTCTTGGTCACATGTTTTTTCTCTGAACCGCCAATGGTTTTGTATTGCAAAAAGAAGGTGTATTATTCAGTACCATGAGAACAGAGAATTTGTTCTCAAATCTGCATGTATTAAAACATAAATGATCTGAATTTCAACTTGCACAACTGATTCCTGAATAGCTCATTCACTGTTTCTAACAGGAAAAACTGCACTGAAGAGTACGTGCATCTTGCCTATTCTTTATTATTCTCAACCCTTTGCTATTTCAGAGATTTTTTTTTTTTGTTCTCTCCTTTCTTGATGTTCCTCCTCATTGACTAACAGGTAATTAATTCCTATGGTGTAGCTCTCCTACTCTCACTTGTGCAATTCATAACTTCACCACCACTCTGATCCAGTGGTGGGCTGCAACGGGTTTAACAACCAGTTCGGTGATTGCATGCTTCGTGCGCGCACACACGCCTAACGCGCTTGCGTGCAGCGTTCAAAATACAGCAATTTGAAGCTCAGCTGCTTACCTTCTAAGGCAGTCCCAGTAAGTAGAACAGCGGAGGCGCGGAAATCAGCTGTGCCATGCGAATCAGCTGAGCCAGAAAGAAGGAAATATAGGACAGGATAGCGCAGGGGCAGGTGGGCGGGGCCAGCTGATTGTCGGAACTACCGGTTCGCCTGAACTGGTCCAAACCGGCAGCAGCCCACCACTGCCTCTGATCCCAGCTTATCCAAAGGTGACAGACAAAGCAGCCTCGGTGTACATGGAAGACAACACAGTATTGGAGGCTACTTCTGAAATCAGTCTAGAAGAAAAAGATAATTAATTCATCAATTTATTTTGGGATGCTGTGTGGAAATGAATTATCCAAGTGCTACTGCTATTATCTCTTCTCTTTGCTCTGTATCAAAACAATATAACCCAGCTATTATACTTCTGCAGGAAGATTGGTATGTAACTGTTAAGGCCTAAGAGTCTAGGGCCAAAGTATCTTGGGAATTCCCCCTCCCCTGGAGGGATGGTTTTCACTTACCTTCCCTACCGGTTCGCAAATGTGAGCGTACGCGCACACTGGCTTTGCTCGCACGTGCCACCTCCGCACATGCGCATGGCTTCCCGCGCTGGAGGCGCCCACGGACCTGCATCGACTGAACTGGCTCTGTGACGTTACCATGCCCACCTGCGATTTCCATTACCGGTTCGGGCAAACCAGTCTGAACCGGCTGAATATCACCTCTGCTTCCCTGTCTGAACCTGTTCCAGTCTTAAGATAGATCTCTGTCTTTCCCATCATCCTCAGTGAAAGTGTGGTGAATTTGAGGCAGGATTTTCCCAGCACAGGACAAGGGAATGTGTTCCCCAAAGAAGTGAGTCCAGTCTGCTGATACAGATTACAGTTTTCCTCAAGCACAGCCATTTGAATTTTTAAAATTATTCTATGTTGAACTTCACTGTAATTTGGTATTATCTTAACTTGATGTTTTACTGAAAAAGTGCAATCAATTCTTTTATAGAAAATTAAATTCAGAATGTTGTAACTAGATAAGTTGGAAAAAAATTGTGGAGGGAATAAGTTTATTACCTTTTTTTAATTTTTACTTTTAACTGTATAAGATGCCGAACAATTTCTATTTTGCCCTTCTGGAATGGGTCGCATAGGATTTTAAAATATTATACTGGCAAGAAAAAGCCCTTTGTAAAGTTTATTTATGGTTTTTTTTTTCTTTCATTCATCATTGTTTTTACCTGGTGCTGCTTGCTTTCTTCTCCACATGGCAATATTTATTTCACATTTTAAATACTACCAAACCAATCATTGAATGCAAAATGTTATATGACTTCACAAGGGGGTGGGGTTTATTATGTGAATGAAAATAAACTTGATGGCAAAATAGCAGCTCCTTATACTTCTAGGTTGCTTGTCCATTCCATTTTCTGATTCTATTCTTGGCTTTCAGGAATGAATTCCCATTCAGTGGACCTACCACTCGGATGCTCTTGCTACTCACCTTCTGTTCTTTTGCTTCAATTCTGTCCTACCTAGTTGAGCCATAGAACATTTGCAGAAATGAAAGTGAAGGAGGCAAGGGGTGCAGATCATGAGTCTTTAACTGAAGAGTCTCTGTCCAGCAATTGGATCCAATAATTTTTTCTTGGAGAAACAAACTTTGGGTTTGGAGGAAGCTAATGATTTACACTGGAGGAAAGTGGTTCCCTACTATCAGGGGTGGTATTCACTTACTTTTCCTACTGGTTCTCAAATGTGAGCATGCAGATGCATGCGCGTGGCTTGAAAACATGCCTAAATAGGACAGCATAGCACCCACCCACAGGTTGCTACTACCGGTTTGCCCAAATCGGTCTGAACCGGCTGAATACCACCTCTGCCTATTATCCCATTTGGGATAAGCAGGAAAATCTTGATGACTGCGGATAAAATGAAGTCTCACCCTGGGGGGGGGGACTCTGTTACCATGTAAAAGTAACAAGTGCAGAAAAAGAGATGCTGCCCTCAACAACCCCGATCCAAAGCCATTTCCCTGATGAAAAGCAACTGCCAAAGAAGAAGCAGCCCACAGCAACTACATGCCTCTGCCCTAGGAGATGGCCAGGTCTGTCAATTAAGAGAACACAGAGCAATCTGGGCGTGTTGAAAAGGATCCTTTCAACCTGCTCAGCAGTTGAAAGACAGGCTTTTTGTCTGCCTGCATGGCTCAAAATACTTTCAGAGCCCTGGTAAGGCATCCCAGAAAACGGCTGTTATGTGGCAGCTGAGCTCCAGTATACAGTATGTCTGTGGGGGCACAAAAGGTGGGTGGGTAGGAGAAGAGATAACAATGCCTATTGGGGCACAGGCAGAAAAGTGGATGACAGATGCCTGAGATGGTGGTCCCACATAAAATGTGGTGAGCCAAACTCTTGCCAATAGACAGAGTAATTCACCTCATCTGTCGCATCTCAGCCGAGTTTCATAATGAGCTGAAGGTTTATGACAGCATTGAACAGGGAGCCAGATCATCTGTTATCGACATGGATTGATGTGATGCTGAAAACCTCTTTGAGAAGGAAACTGGAAAGACAACCAGTGTTCTTCACAAACCCACAAGGCCTGAACTGAACCCAGGGCAGGCACAGGCCAGGTTGGCAAGAAGAAGAGCACAGTAATGTGAAGACCCAGGACATCTTGGGATCTGAGATTTTTGCCTGATCCGGGTAAATGTTCCCAATTGTTTTACACTGTCAATCATATTTGGGGAATACTCTATGTTTCCTTCAGGAACTCTAAAGAGTATTTGGAAGTTTAGTCTGGAGATTTCACTGCTGTGAAGTAGAAGGGCTCTGCTATTGCAGGGCAATGCCAAAACAATCATAAAGAAAGCATTAAGCAAAGCTTTCTGGGAAAGTCATTCCAAAACGGAATGATCCAAGATGGCTTCCAGGCCTGACAATTTTCTTGAAGATCTCCAGCAATAGAGTATCCACGACTCCAGTAAATAAGCAGTTCCATTGATTAACAAACATTGCAAACATTCCTGGCAACTATCTGAAGGAAAGGGCAGGCAGAAAAACACCTCCTATTATCCTGAAGAGGCTTTGGCATAAAGAAAATCAAGCTGGGATGAGGACAGCATAAAAAAGACATCATATACAGATCTATGAAGATCTATGAAGAGACCAACTGTTGGACTGGCTAACTGACCTGTTTTGGTGCTCCAAACCTCAGATTGAATTTTGCCTTCTTTCTGGGGAACTGCCCAGGCGAGGCCGTTTAGCAGTGGGCCTCCTGGGCGTGTTTCATCAGAGTCCATCCTGGGAGCACCTGGTCGGGGCCTGCTTCCACACCGGAGATTGAGGCCTGCTGTTTTCCCCTGTTGGAGCCTTCCTGTTTCCCCTCATTGGAAAGGAACAAGGAACTCAGAAACACATTAACAAGGATCTTGGTGACTTTGTTTGTGTCCCACCAGCTCAGTGTTCTGCAGGCCCTGCTGGATATGAGATGTTTTATGGGCAAGTTACATTCATGGGTCTTAACGACAGCCCATATCAAAGCAGTGTTTTCTTTGTGACAATTTATTTCCCTATAGACTACCCTTTTAAACCATCTTGGGTTGCATTTACAACAAGAAATTGTCATCCCTATAAAACCTGGGCTAAGTTTCCCTATAGACGTTTTACAGACATTTCCCTGCAGACTGCTCTTTTAAGTCACCTAGGGTTGCATTTACAATGCAATTTTCTTTTTTTGTTGGCCTGTTTTTAGCAATTTTAGCCATGTTTTTTTTGTGAATGTGGTGGGTTGTCTGGTTTGACTGTGAATGGAAGAGTATGTCTGATTGGTTGTGTTGGTGAGAACGGGGGAGCCGGGGGAGGGAAATGAAGCCCCCTCTGCTGAGTGTACTAACAGAAGCAGATGGGTGCCCAGATCTGACCCTGGGCTTGGTATGAATGATATTGTCGGCCTGCCGGATAGAGGGGGGGCAGTGAGGCGGGGGATGGGATCTCAAGGAGGGTGGCGGGTCGAATGGAAGAGTATGTCTGATTGGTTGTGTTGGTTAGAATGGGGGAGCCGGGGGAGGGAAATGGAGCCCCCTCTGCTGAGTGTACTAACAGAAGCAGATGGGGGCCCAGATCTGACCCTGGGCTTGGTATGAATGATATTGTCGGCCTGCCGGATAGAGGGGGGGCATTGAGGTGGGGGATGGGATCTCAAGGAGGGTGGCGGGTCGGAGCATCCCAGTGGTGGTTGGGAGACGTAGGTATGGCGGGAACCGAAAGGCAGACCATGTGTGGAGAACTAGAACTCGCTGGATCAAAGCGTTTTCTTGTTCTGTCCCTTCTGGTGACTTGGGTTTTCAGGGCCCTGGCCTCAGGCTCGTTAACAAAGATCGTTAACAAAGCCTCTCTCATCCGGGATTTGATCCTGGAGGAGAGAGCAGATCTGGCATGTATAACTGAAAGCTGGAAGGGACAAGAGGGGGGGGTTA
>QLTV01014916.1:6079728-6109664 GCA_003457575.1 Thermophis baileyi | reverse complement strand
GTGATAGATAATGAGATAATGACCGTATAGAAAGTGGAAGCCTGACGTTTGGCTCCATTCACACAAGCAGGCAAACAGATCCCTAGAAAACCCATTCAAGACGGGATATTTTGAAATTTCCCCATGGCAAGATTTGGCAGCTAACAAAACACAGTAGTAGAATCAGAATAAGCAGCCCCACACTCAAGACCCGACACAGGATGAAAGTCATTTAGCCACAATGGGAATCATATTCATTGAGCCAGGTACCACCTATACAATACCTGTGTGTTAGGTTTTTCTTGCCTAAATGTAGAACCTTACTTTTTTCACCATTGAACACCATTTTGTTAGACAGCGCCCAATGTTCAAGTCTGTCAAGATCCTTCTGTATCTTAAGCCTATCTTCTGTAATGTTGTCTATGCCTGCTAGCTTGGTGTTGTCTGCAAATTTGATGAGTTCCCCATCTAGCCCCTCATCCAAATCATTGATAAAGATGTTAAAGAGTACTGGACCTAAAACAGAGCCTTGAGGTACCCCCTGCAGATGCAGTTTCATTGAGAACTACAGTTGAGTGTGGTTGGTCAGCCAGTTACGAATCTATCTGATGCTGTCTAACCCACATTTTTCTATCTTATAAAGCAGTAGGTCTATTTTATCAAATGCCTTAGTGAAATCCAAGTAAATTATATCCACAGCATTCCTCTCGTCTACTTTGTCAAAGAATGCAATAAGATTAGTCTGACACAATCTGTTTTTGACAAACTCATGTTGGCTTTTGGTTATGACTTTGTTTGCCTCTAGGTGTTTGCTGAGTCATTGCTTGATTATCTTTTCCAGAATATTCCCAGGTATTGAGGTCAGGCTGATAGGTCTGTAGTTTTCTGGATCTATTTTTTCCCCTTTTTTGAAGATGGAAACTACATCAGCTCTTTTTCAGTCCTCTGGTAGTTCCCCAGTGCTCCACTTTGAAAGATATAGTTCAGTGGTTCTGAGATCATGTCTGCCAGTTCCTTCAGAACCTTGGGGTATAATCCATCTGGTCCTGATGATTTGAACTCATCTAGGGTGGACACGTGTTCATTTACCATTTTCTTTCCTATTTTAATTAGTATTCCTAATCTGTTGCTTATGGTATTGTTTTTGATAGGTTGGACTGATGAATCTTCAACTCCATCTCCTTGAGTACAAGTTCCCAACACGGCTGTGTCTTGAGTCCACTACTGTTCACCTTGATGACCCACGACTGCTGTGCCAAATCTGCTACAAATCATATTGTGAAGTATGCGAACGACACAGCAGTGATGGATCTTATCCGGGATGACAATGAAGATGCATATAGGGAAGAGGTGACTGGTGCAATAAAAGTAACCTGGTTCTAAATGTTAATAAAATAAAGGAGATCATCATAGATTTTAGAAAGAGCCGGCATGGTCATACTCCACTCAGTATCAAGGATGTAGCTATAGAGGTGGTCAACAATATTAAGTATCTGGGGGTGCAGATAACTAACAATCTGAACTGGTCTCTCACATGTCATCCTTAGTCAAGCGTGCAAACCACTGTCTGCATTTCCTGCATCAGATGAGGAGAGCACATCTTTCTCCTTCTATCCTGGCCACTTTTTTACAGAGGCATGATTGAGAACGTTTTAACAAACTGTATCACTGTTTGGTTTGGTGGCTGTAGTGCCTCAGAGAGAAAGTCCATTCAGAAAGTGGTAAGGACAGCCAAGAAGATTATAGAAAGCTCGCTTCCTGTCATTCAGGATACTGCTTATAAGCCCTATGTGCTTAGAGCTCAAAGCATTGTTAGAGACCCCACACACCGACTTCATGGTCTGTTTCTGTTGCTCCTCTCCGGGGGGAGGTTTCGAAGTATTTCTAGCAGTACTACCAGATTGCATAACAGGTTTGTTCCCTATGCCATCCATCTGGTAAACTTGCAAGATTTGTTTCTCGCACCATGTACATGCATACATCCAAACTAAACTGTGTTGTTTCTCCATGTCATATTGTCAGCGTTCCAAGAAATGCACCCATAGAAAGCAGAACTCCAAGGCAGGTAGATTCCTCAAAGAACAATTTATTGGATACATCATATTGGCACAACTGGTGAAAACTGACACTGAAAATCCCCGTGGTTTTCACCCTTTCCCACAAGTCATCCATCACGTTGTCCAATGGAGGTGCTGGCTGGGTGCTTTTACCTCCTCCTCCTTCCAGCCACCTGTTGAAACATCCTTGGTTCCCACAGGAAGCTTTTTGTTTTGGCTACAAACCCCCAGCTATCTATTTTCCTCCCCCCTCCCATCCAGTGGCAACTCTGAAGCCGTAAAGATGGCCTCAGCCAGGTTCGCTTCAGGGTTGATAGGTGGACCTTCCCCCTTAATTCGTGAGAAGCTCCTGAAAAAAAAAAAGAAAACCAAATGGAGGTCAGCAAATGAGTCATCACCCACCTCTCCCTCCTCCCGGAGGTCCCTTTGGTTTTTGAGGATATTTGTCGTGGAACTGCTTAACCAATCTGTCCGCTTTTACATCCCAGTTGAAGATCATGTCCCTCCAGCAATAGTAATCTTCTATGTCTCAGATTTAATTTCACCCAAGACAGTACAGAGGCCTGGTAATAAAGCTCCCAATCTGGGAACCCAAAGCCCCCATTATTTTTAGATTCTTGCAGCATTTTCAGTCTTATTCTTGCCCTTTTTCTTTGCCACAGGTATTTCAAAGTTATTGTGTTTAGTTCATCAAAGTATTTCTTGCTCTAATTTTATGGGAATCGTTTGGAACAAAAAGAGTAACTTCAGCAGGATATTCATTTTTATGGCTGCTATTCTTCCTACCATTGACAGTTGCAGGTTTTTCCAATTTGCCAAATCCAGTTTGATTTGTTGTATTAACCTAGTATCGTTATATTCTTTAATTGTTGCGCATCTTGCCGTTAAATAAATTCCCAGATATTTTACTTTCTTAACTACCTGAAGATCTTTCTTTGTCAATTCATTTTTCTGTTTATCTGTGAGATTTTTGACTAATATTTTGGTTTTTCCTTTATTTATTTTCAATCCTGCAAATTCTCCATATTCTTCTATTTTTCCCATTAGCTTGGGGCTGGTTTCCAAGGGCTCTTCTAGAATAAATACCAGGTCATCTGCAAATGCTTGCAATCAGGGGTGAAATTCAGCAGGTTCTGACAGGTTCTGGAGAACCGGTAGTGGAAATTTTGAGTAGTTCGGAGAACTGGCAAATACCACCTCTAACTGGCCCCAGAGTGGGATGGGCATGGAGATTTTGCAATATCCTTCCCCCATGAGTGGGGAGGGAATGGGGATTTTGCAGTATCCTTCCCCTGGAGTGGGTGGGAATTGAGATTTTGCAGTATCCTTCCCCTGCCACGCCCACCAAGCCACGCCCACAGAACCGGTAGGGAAAAAATTTTAATTTCACCCCTGCTTGCAATCTATATTTTTCTCTTTTTATTCCAATACCTTTTATTTCTGGATCATGTCTAATACTTCTGTTTAGCACTTCCAATGTTAATATAAATAGTAATGGGGACAGCGGGCATCCTTGACTTGTGCCTTTTTTTACATTAAAGTTATCCGTCGATTCCCCATTCACGATCACTTTTGCCATTTGTTTGGAATATATTGTCTTAATCATATTTATAAACCTCTCACCAAAGTCCATACACTCTAATTGTTGTAACATAAATTGCCAATTTACATTGTCAAATGCTTTTTGTGCATCTAAAAAGATCAATGCCATTTGTTTTTCAGAGTGCACTTCATACTACTCCAACATGTCTAAGATAAATCTTACATTGTTTTTAATTTGTCTTTTGGGTAAAAATCCATTTTGGTCTGAGTATATAAATTCATTGTGAGAAATGCACTCAAAGAAAGCAGCAGGAGACCACTGAACAATCTATAGAGCATTTATTATAAGAAAAATTGCTTTTGCAAAAGGACTTAGCCTGAGTTCAGGAGACCCAATCTAAGCGACCTGATTATCTGAATACAGAGCTTAAATACATTTTCATACATACATTTTCATACAATCTTTTTAATCTTTCTGCTATTATTGATACAAATATTTTGTAGTCTGCATTTAGTAATGATATAGCCTATAATTCTTTATCTGTGTTAAATCTGAGTCTTCTTTCGGAATTAATGTAATATTTGCTTCTATCCAAATATTTGGTATCTTAGCTTCTAGCAATACTTTATTGTAGACCTCTAGCATTGATAGACTTAGTGTATCCTGTAAATGTTTATAAACTTCTGCAGGTAGTCCCTCTGGTCCTGGTGATTTGTTATTCTTTTGTCTTTTGATTGCCTCTGTTAGTTCCATCATCGTTATTCTTTCATTCAACATAGCTTTCATGTTTTCAGGCACTTTTGGTAGTTTAGCTTTTTCCAAGTATTGCTTTATCTTTTCCTCTGAAATTTTTTCTTGATCATATAGTTTCCCATAAAACTCCTGAATGATTTTCTTTTTACTCTCGTTTTGGTACTGTAAGGTTCCTTTCTTGTCTTGTAGTTTGCTTATCAATTTCTTCTCTTTCTCCTTTTTCAGTTTATATGCTAGCCATCTTCCTGGTTTGTTGGCATTTTCAAAAAAAAGTTTTGTTTTGCTCTTTGGATTTGTTGCGCCAATTCTTCTTTTTCCATTAAGTTCAACTTATGTTTTATTATTTTCATTTGATTTTTAAAATTTCCCTTTTGTGGCTCTTTTTGTAGTTCTGATTCAAGTTTTTTATATTCTTCTTATAATCTCTTTTGATGTTGTTTTTTTTCTTATTTTTTCTCTCTATGTAGGTTATTGCTAACCCCTTAATATATGTTTTAGCAGTGTCCCATACGTTTTGCAGTGAAGTCTCTTCTTTTTTATTCTCCTTAAAGAAGAATTCCATTTCTTTTACTATTGTTTGTATAAATTCTATTTCTTTTAGTATAGATTGGTTCAATGTCCATCTCCACCTTTTCTTTTGCCCCTTCCAACTAACTTTTATTGGGTTATGGTCAGCCCATATATTGGTTTCTATCTCTATCTCTTGCACATTTGTTCTTAATTCTGGTGACATCCATATCATGTCAATTCTAGACCATGATTTGTGCCTATTTGAATAAAATGTGTACTGGTTTTTCCCTGGATTTGTTTCTCTCCATATGTCCTGTATGCATGTTTCTTCTGCCATTTAAAAAAAAAGTCCTAGGAAGAATCTTCCTTGCTTTTTTCCAGGGGTGGGATGCTACGGGTTCACCTGGGTTTGGGAGAACCCATAGCTAACGTTATGGCCAGTTAGGAGAACCTCCAAATCCCACCCCTGGCTGGCCCTGCCCTCCCCACCCCGCCCCTCCCAGGAGTCCCCACACGGCCCATTTTGGATGCGAGGTAAGTGCAGGGCCTGCGCGGAAGCTCGGGGAGGGGAAAAAATGGGCCTCCCAGAAGTTCCAGAAGGCCAGAAACAGGCCCATTTCTGGCCTCCGGAGGGCCTCCAGAGCCCAGGGGAAGGCAGTTTTCGCCCTCCCAGAGGCTCAAGGAAAGCCTTCGGAGCCTGGGGAAGGTGAAAACTCCCCCCCCCGCCATGGTGCAGGAGGCTGACTAGGCCACACCCACCATGGCCATGCCCACCCAGCAACCAGGCAGAGAACCCGTTGCTGAAATTTTTGAAGCCCACCCCTGCTTTTTTCCCTAGTTTCCCTCCCTTCTGTAGTCAGGTTTTGTGTCCAAGATTGCGTTGAAATCTCCTACCACACAAATATTCTCATATTCCATTTCAATTATCTTCTTATGTAGTTTTTTTTAAATAAAATTTTTCTTGTTTGTTGTTTGGCGTGTATATTGCTATCAAAAGTATTTGTTTTTGGTTTATCACTACTTCCACCATCAAAGTTCTTCTTTCTTCATCTGTATAAATTTGTTTAGAATTGATTGTTTCCGTAATGTTCAAAACTACCCCTCTTTTCTTTTGTTGTGCTAATGAAAAATATAGCTTCCCCATTTTAGGGCATTCCAATAATTTACAGTGTTGTTTTTTTATATGGGTTTCTTGAAGGGAAATTATATCTAATTTTAATTTTTGTAATATAATTTTTTTTCCTTTTCATAGGGGAGTTCAATCCATTTATGTTAATTGACAACATCTCAGTTTCTCCTTCCATTTCCTTCACTTATATATAGGTTTTATGCTCCTAGTTGTTCTTAGTTCTTTTGCTCTTGCTCCTTCTCAATCTGCTCATTCTATTTTCTCGGCTTCACTTTCTTTTTGCTGTATACTCCTTTCTTCTCTTATTGGTTCCTCTTGTCACTTGTATTTCATTTCTTCTCTCCTTTCTTGTCCCTCATTCATACTAAAGAAGCTGTCATAGAATTCCATCGCTTTATCTAGTGAATCCAATCTATATCTTTTGTCATCCCAAATTACTAGTATTCCTTTAGGTACCAAGCCATCTGAAATTTACATTTCTTTTAATCAGCTTTGCAGTCAAAAATTGGTATTGCTTCCATAGGTCTCTTACTCTTCTGGGGAATCTGCTTCAGGACCATAATTTCTTTCCCTCTGTATTGCAATGGTTCGTCTCTTGCTTTTTAAAGTATTTAATCTCTTATTGACTTTTTAACAAATCTCACATGCACCTCTCTTGGGAGCATAGCTCGTGTTTATTCTAAATATTTCATCTATCTCTGCATCCATCTCTTGTTTTCCTATCTTTAGGGCACCTGCCAGCAATTCTATCATCACTTCTGGAAGATCTTCCCCTTTGTCTTCTTCTGTTCTGAAATCTTAAAAAATGGACCGCCTTCTCCATTACCAACATTATCACAGTCTCTTCAAGGTCCTTATTTGCTTGTGTTAGTTTTTGATTTATTTCATCAACTTTCTTCTCAGCTTCTTCTGATATCTCCTCTATTTTCTGAATCCTTTGTTCATTTTTTGTTATCATTTACTGAAAGTTCCCCAGTCTTTCATCCATGTTGTGCATCTGTCCCGTCATCTCCCCCATGTCATTTTTCATCTCATTATGATTTTTTGTCATGGTCTTCTGGATAGACTGAAACATCATTTGTATTTCTTTTTGGAATGTATTCATCTTTTCTTGTTGCAACATATTATCTAATGATCTTTGACTTGATGGACTAGAGGCAGCTGATGATGGTGTGGAAGATGCTTTCTTTTCGATTTTAGTTAGGTTTGGAATATTCGTCATGTTAATGTCTAGTATTAAATCTATTAGAGGGAAGAAAAATATTAATCCAAAATAGCCCACCCAAACCATAATACTACAAGTATCCAGGAAGTTAGGAAGCCAACCCAAAAGTCCAGTTCTCTCAGTCACCAAGCATGTCCTCAAGGCCAGTTATATTTTATAATCCACAGTCTATTGGGAATGTTGAAAAAGACTTCTTCTTAACTTCTTTAAGGTCAGCAAATTATATCCTTGTCTTCTGTCAGTTAGTATTTGTAATCCAAATGGCCCACCAAATTCCCTAATGTTCAGTAATCCAAATATCTGGCAAACCAAAAAAAAAAAAAAACCCTCTTCCCTTAATCTCAAAACAATCCCAAGTTATTCCACTGTTCCACTCTATCAAGAGTATTTGTAATCCACAAAAGTTCAAAGAGTTTCAATAAATTCACCATCTGTCTCCAAGCAACCAGCAAAACAACTCTGCAGCTTTTCTCTTGTCTCTCTTCTCTTATCTATGTCTGTCAGTTTGCTATGTCTTCTTCCACTTATTTCCAATTGTGTAATGTCTTTTCCAGCCAGTAGATGTCACCCTAACTCCTTCTCTTCCCGTTTATGCAGCAAAGTTTAAGAGTTTAAAAATTCATTCCTCAAAAGTTTATCTGTTCCAAATAACAAAGAAAAATAAAGTGTTTCCCCATTTCTTAGACAGTTTTTATGTTATTACAATGTCCAGTCTGGTCTTTCCCTTTTCTTTTAGTTTATTTGCTTCCCATAAAATTTTCTTTCTTTCTTTTTTCTTTTCTTTTTTTTTGGGGGGGGGGGATCTGTCATCGGCTCAAAATCTCACTCATTGCTTTTTTTGTTGGAGGGGGGAAAACAATTCCTCCCTTCTCTATGGAGTCCCAATTTTCAAAACCTTCTTTTTTGGGGGGGGGGGTAATCTCCATGGTAGAAATTAGAGAGTTCTCACCCAGATCTGGTACACTGCTCTCAAATCATTAATTCATGCTTCCTCTGTCCCGGTTGTCACAGCTTCGGTCTGGCCATAATGGCCGTCTTCTCTTTTGCCAGTCAGAAAGGTTCCTTTGGATCTAGTGAGGGGACCTCTGTCTCCTCATGATCAGCAAAGGGTCCCTCCTATCTTCATCACCCCTCCAGGGTGACTTTGGCCCCGTAGGACCTCCTGGCAGACAGGAATCAGCTGGGTTTTGCGGAGCTCTGCTAACCCATGTCTGTATCGCCGTTACGCCAACCGGATGTCCCATCTCCCCTGATCATTGCACTAGTGTCCAATAAAGTTCAAATTAGTTGTTTTGGTAACAGTTCTGAGGTTTGGTGCCTCTTTGATAGGCTGGCAACTCTTTGATAGGCTGGCATCGATCAGAACCCTGACATAGGTGTTCACATTCTGTCCCCATGTCTGTGTCCTTGGATCTTCAACCAGTGTCTCTGGTTGGCATTGCTGGTTCTTGTCACCCCACCCTCCCTGCATTCCCCTTTCCCTCCCCCCAAATTTTATGGGAGGCTGCCATCTAAGCGAAGTAGGGCTGAAGCGGTGTGATGGCAGATCTGACAGTTCCTTTCTACCAAATACCTGCAATCCAGGCAACTCTCAAAGCAACTGGGAGTGAAATATATTTCCCCATCACAAAGTTATTAACCCAGTGACTGTCGAGCTAAAGCTACCATAAAACCTTAGGAGGATACATCTTGTGTTTCATTGTAGCCTACTTAAGCAAGCCAAAATCTCCCCTTTACGGCTGCTTGCAGCAGTTTCTCCACCTCCTGATCTCATTGAAGGTGAACAACATTTTGAAGTAAAGGAAATCCTAGACTCATGCCTCCATAGGGGCAAACTCCAGTACTTAATCCTCTGGAAGCACTTGCCTTCTTCTGAGGCTGAATGGGTGGCTGCCCAGCATGTGCAATCCCCGAAGCTATTACGTAGATTTCATGATCACAACCCTGACAAGCCCCACTAAATAACTCTCATTAATAACCTTTCTCTCTCTCATCTTCAGGTCTAGCCTTTTCTTTCTAAGCGGGGGGGGGGGAGGTGTAGAATGTCAGAACTGTCACCCCATGCCTGCCATTTGGTACTAGTCTGCCATGAACCCTGGGGGGGGGAGTGAGAGGGAGGGGGAGTGCTTGGAGTGAAAGTGAAAGTTACAAAAGTGAAGGTGCTTCTCTGAGACAGCATTTCAAGGTCGATTTGCGATGAGAAGAATGCAGCTGCGAGCCAGACTACAATCAAAGTGGTCATTTCAAAAACATTTTCTTGGAGATTGATGGGATGATGGGGGAGCCAGCAATGAGAAGTGCCTAAGGGGGAAAGGTTTTCACTTGGGGAATTGGTGCACAAATTTCAGTTCTGGCTTTGCTTTACTGCAGTTCACTAGATTCCTAATAAAACTGTACCTTTTGCAACCAATGGAGTCCAGGATCATTTTTACTTAGACGTGCAAACTGAGGCAGGACTGACAGAAGAAACTAAAGTACTCTGGGACTTTAGAATTCAAACAGATAGGCATCTATCAGATAATAATCCAGAATTAAAAATTGTTGACAAGAAGCACAAAAAAGTCTGGATAGTGGATGTTGATGTTTTTATTTATTTATTTATTTATTTATTTATTTATTTGTCAAACATGTACAAGCTAGCAGGTACAGGTATAAACATAAACATAATCAAAGTGACTACAGATACATGACATTGGTGCGCTTATGCATGCCCCTTACAGACCTCTTAGGAATGGGGTGAGGTCGACCGTAGACAGTCTAAGGTTAAAGTTTTTTGGGTTTGGGGAAGAAACCACAGAGTCAGGTGGTGAATTCCAGGCATTGATCACTCTGTTGCTGAAGTCATATTTTCTGCAGTCGAGTTTGGAGCGGTTTACATTAAGTTTGTATCTATTGTGTGCTCGTGTGTTGTTGTGGTTGAAGCTGAAGTAGTCATTGACAGGTAGGACATTGTGGCAGATAATTTTATGAACTACATTTAGATCGGTTCTAAGGCGACGTAGTTCTAAGTTGTCTAAGCCCAAAATTTCAAGTCTTGTGGAATAAGGTATTCTGTTGCGAGTGGAGGAGTGGAGGACTCCACTGTTGCAATGAAAGGAGGCAGCAGAAGAGAAGAGAAAGAACCAGAGAAAATCACAAAATAAAAAAAGCTACAAATAGAACAACCATGGCAAAAGAAAGCAAAGATAGCATCAATACTGATAACTAACTTGGGTGCAATCCCCAAACTTCTGAAGCATCACTTGAACACCATTGGCATTGACAAAATCACCATCAGTCAATTGCAAAAGGCAGCTTTACTTGGAACAGCTTATATCCTGTGATGATACCTTTAACACCATCAAACAACAACTGCCTATACCAGGTCCTTGGGAAGGACCCAATAGGTGGATAAAAATGCCATAACCAGTCTAAACCTCTGACTGTGTGATCATCTATAATCAATAATCAAAAATGAGTAGCTTCACTAGGTAAAACTTTGGATCAGTGGTGAAATCCATTTTTTTTACTACCGGTTCTGTGGGCGTTGGCTTGGTGGGTGGGGGGTGGCTTGGTGGACGTGGCTTGGGTACTGCAAAATCCCCCCTCCCCCCCCACTCCTGGGGGAAGGATATTGCAAAATTTCCATTCCCACCCCACTCTGGGGCCCGCCAGAGGTGGTATTTGCCGGTTCTCCAAACTACTCAAAATTTCCGCTACCGGTTCTCCGAACTACTCAAAATTTTCACTACTGGTTCTCCAGAACCTGTCAGAACCTGCTGGATTTCACCCCTGCTTTGGATGGATCTATTCATGTTTGTTATTTAAAAGAATAAATAAAGATGAAAATTAGCTAGTTCAGATACAGACAGGCCAAGATGAACAGAACTTTTAGTTAGAAACTTCAATAGTACGCAGCCTGGAATCACTCTGTTTTGAATAGCACTTCCACTTACAAGCTGCAACTTCAAAGCAAAATACAATTCA
Source organism: Thermophis baileyi (assembly GCA_003457575.1). Classification (NCBI taxonomy): domain Eukaryota; kingdom Metazoa; phylum Chordata; class Lepidosauria; order Squamata; family Dipsadidae; genus Thermophis; species Thermophis baileyi. The sequence goes on along the minus strand of QLTV01014916.1, from coordinate 6,098,502 downwards.
TGGTTTTTTGTTTTGTTTTAAACTCTGAGTAAGGATAAATAATTCACTGTCCTTTCTGCTATTTTTTTTAAACTTTCAACTGTCTTTAATAATCCAGATATAAGAAGGACATAGAGCAGTGGTTCTCAACCTTTCTAATGCCGCGACACCCCCGCATTTCACAGGGGTCACCGTGCGCGTTAGCCTGCCATCTTGGTGCCACCGTCACTTCAGTGGTGAAAAGGTCCCGGTTCGGCCGTGCCTGTGGGTCGCTGTCAGCTGGTAGCCCAGACGCCGCCATTTGGGTTCTTCTACCCTCTGCGCATGTGCAAAGCGTCCGGGCGGGTGGGCGAAGTCTCCCGCTTCTGTCGCTATCGGCTGTCCGGCGACCCGCAGGCACGGCTGAACCGGGAGCATTTCACCCCTGCAAGTGACGGTGGCACCAAGATGGCGGGCTAACGCGTGCGGTGACCCCTGTGAAATGGTCGTTCGACCCCCAAAGGGGTCGTGACCCACAGGTTGAGAACCGCTGACGTAGAGGAATATGGAATAGAACCCAAACCGAAACAATTAGATAAACTATTGGTAGGTCCTTTCTGCTATTTTCATTTGACTCATTAGGGCATAGGACATAGAATCATAGGGTGGAAGGGACCTCAGAGGTCAATTTAGCTGTGTTTCATACCTCTCCCTTCCTGCCCCTCCCTCCCTCCCTTTATTCTCTGATTTTAAAGAAAAAAATGACTATCAGTTAATTATTTTACTTAGTTTTCCCTTGCCTAATCATATTGTCATTATAACTTTTTTTACCATGTACTTAACATGTATATATATATTGTGTCTTCTGTTTGTGACTTCTTTTAAGCATGGCATTTTCTCCATCCCATAATGGCCATATGGAAGTATGTGGATATAAGTGTCTGAATGTGTTAAGCAGTTTCAGCCATAGCCCACTTTGCCTATATTCAGTTGTTGTATGCCTTGTGCTGGTTTCTAGCATTATACAGTTCTGATGCTGGCATCCCCTCAGGGGAGAGAACACAGAATTAGAAGCACTAAGGGTAAAGTATCCCTGAAATTAAACAGCCAGTATTTGGCAACTGATGACTGGCCATCTTGTGCCCAGATGGCTGAAGTATTCTGGAGAAGGCCAGCAATAGATCCAGAGGAAAGACATGGCAGCCAACTGGCTTCTCCACATGTGGAAGAGGAAGTGATACTTTGCCAAGTAGAGAGGGGGAACTATCTGAATCAAACATGTAATCCAGCACTTCTTAGCTCCAATATCAAGTACCCTGAAGGGAAAGTTCCTATAAAGAGAACAGACAATAGAGATAACAGCAAGGCCTGAGGCCTATTTTAATTGGCAGTAGAATAGATTCCACTGATGGCATCTATTTGCAATGAAAAAGTGCATGTGTTGGAAAAAGTAAGGATTTTTTTTTAGGAAATCTAATAAATAAAATAAAATAGGAATTTTTCTGGAGGACTGCAATGAAACAGTCTGGAACTGTATCTGAAGAGGCAACAACAGGCTGCCTTGCTTGTAGCAGAAGCTAAGATGTCTGGTAGCAGGCCAAGAGTCAGGAAGTGAGGTTGTGGCTCATCCTGCCTACAGAGGTGGTATTCAGCCGGTTCTGTCTGGTTCGTCCGAACCGGTAGTGGAAATTGCGGGTGGCCCTGCCCACCTGCCCCGGCTCTATGCTATTCTATTTGTGCACGTTTTTGAGGCTGGGCGCATGCGTGGAAGGCTCGCGTGTGAGGAAAGCGCATGCGTGGGTGGCCCAGGGGAACTGGTAGGGAAGGTAAGTGAAAACCATCCCTGCCTGCCTACCAACACTCTTCCTCTCTAAACTCAATTTGGCAGATTACTACCATATTAGAGCAAGAATGGAGCAATATCTAAACACCTGTTTTGTCATTTTGAGGAAATCATTGGACTCTGCAGACACTTCTGATCACATTGTTGGTTCATATCACTTGTGATTTTGTGATTAAAAAAAAAGACAGATCTTTTTGAAGGTATTGCTGCTCAATATAATCCAACCCATCATATGTCTTTGATTTTACTATCAAATGTAGCATTTTGTATTTGTTGAAATTCATTTTGTTTCTATTCTCTATTACAGCCTAACAAGAACTTCCTGAATTTTTATATGGGTGTTTGCTATCTCCATCTTTGGGTTATCTACAGATTTGATAATCCTATTTCCTAACCTCTCAACCTCGTCATATACAAATACTGTATGTTCAACAGTACAGAACTTAATAGTAGTAAATACTTTCTTTCTGTTTGACATGGAGTCATGTGGGTGACACAAATGGATAAGTCATATGTAATGCCAGTGGACAAAGAGAAAAGCACTACCCTGATCAATGGACGTCCATACTTGCACCACTAGAGCAGTTAATGAGGTTTCTATTCTCTACCTAGATCTGAATCCTCACAACTAGAAAGATGTATTTGGAAGGCACTTTGCAAACCCGATCCAGGGGACTTAAAACAAAAGACCTTTTGGGATGATCACTTCTCACTTCTACAATCAATTTGTAGACCAGACAATCATTTAAGGGAGGTATGTTACCTCCCAGGTGCAAAGGTCAAAGATATGACAGAGAGGCTTACCAAAATAATCAAGCCCACAGATTATTATCCCTTTCTCCTGTTTCATATTGGGCCAAACAATACAACAAAGAACCTGGAAACTATATCTAGGGACTATGATGAAAAAGCAAAAACATCAGCCTGGCAACCAAATTTGGGGCTAGTTCATTCTATTGTGTTCCCCATAGCTACCTAGATAAAACCAATATGGAGCTTTCTGACAAACTGAGGGACAAAAAGGACATTAAATAAAGGACTGGCCATTATTGTTTGAATTTATCTATTAAAATTATATGCTGCCCACCTCCCAGTTTGAGGTGATTCTGAGCAGCTTACAATGTGGCCATAAGTACCACTTGTTGAGCACCATCATCAGTTTGCTAATGAGTGGACATTAAACCACCTGCAATATTCTGTATTCTTAGCTTGTATTATATACTTGACTTTCCTCTTTTTCTGCCAAGCAGTTTGTTAATTGTCTTTGATCAGAGCAGGGGTATCAAACTCAATTTCATTGAGGGCCGCATCAGGGTTGTGTTTGATCTCGGGGGGGTGTGTGTGTGGCCATGGTGGGCGTGGCCAGCTCGATGTCATTCATCAATGCTTTGTTTTCAACTGCAACGGCCTTCTGCAGCCCTCTGCCAGCAAAAACAGAGCGCACGGCCTCCCTGAGCCTCCGCTTTTGCTGGCAGAGGGCTGCAGAAGGCTGTTGCGGCCAAAAATGGAGCCTGGGCAGGTGGTGGGCGGCCCCCCGATCTCCGTTTTCACTGGCAGATGGCTGCAGGAGACTGTCGCTGCCAAAAATGGAGCCCGGGCGGGCCTTGCGTGGCTTCCCTGAGCTCTGTTTTTCCTGGCAGAAGCACTACGGGCCAGTACGTTGCTGTTTCCAGGGTGGCCTCACGGGCCAAATCTAAGCACCCCATGGGCCGGATCTCCCCCCCCCCCCGGCCTTAAGTTTGACACCCCTGGATCAGAGTAAACTTTGAATTGAATTAATGATACATTGGGAAACTATAATGACATTTTGGATCCTTTGTTTATACTTATATCCTACTACTTGTATTTGTCTCTTTTATCCTTTTTACATGTTTTTACATCTCTCCTGATCTATATATTTCTTTAAAATGTTTAATAAGAACATTGTATGGCACCTGATTGGAGCAAAAACATTACAGCAATAGCTTTCTAAAAAGGACCCCAAAGACCCCAAACATACATCACTTTTGAAATCTTTGAAAATTTTTAGAAGCTGTTTCCAATTTTATTAAGGAGAGAGAATTTATTTTTATTATTTTTTATTTATTTATTTTTTCAAGCACGTATTAGATAATATGATTTGAATACATGAAATGGATACAAATAAAAGGGGACATTAGGACAGGGACAGTAGGCATGTTGGTGCGCTTATGCATGTCCCTTACAGACCTCTTAGGAATGGGGTGAGGTCAACAGTAGACAGTCTAAGGTTAAAATTTTGGGGATTTGGGGAAGAAACCACAGAGTCAGGTAGTGCATTCCAGGCATTGACCACTTTGTTGCTGAAGTCGTATTTTCTGCAATCGAGTTTGGAGCGGTTCACTTTAAGAAAAAAGATACTTTTTTAAAGTGACAATCTTCAAATAGATAAATTCATTGTAATGCATTAAGAGGCAATTAGAGGTATACATGTAAGATAACCCCATCAAGCCAAGGGCTGGCATATCCATTATTATTTCTCTTTCTCTGAAAAGGGCACAAAATGAATGGTTTGTCTTTCTGCATGGAACCGAGAGAGGAATTGATATCATAACCTCATAGAAATAAAAAAAGAAGAAGGATCTCTGTGACTGATGATAGTTATCCCATTTGTGTCCATCAATACTCCAAGGAGCTAGATGTCCCTTCAGAGCATAGCATTTCATACAGAGATGGGTTCCTCCCGGTTCGCACTGGTTCTATAGAACCACTAGCAAACTGTTGGTGATGTCACGGAGCCGGTTCTGTTGGTGCCGGTCCATGGACGCCGCCATCTTTTTTTTTCGGAATTTATTTATTTTTTGGAATTATTATTTTTTTTGGAATTTTTTGGAATTTTTTTCTTCTGCGCATGCGCAGAAGCCGAGTCCCCGGCACTGCGCATGCGCCGCCATCTTGTTTTTGGCTTTTGGGGGGAATTTTTTTGGAAATTTTCATCACTGCGCATGCATGCGCGCACGCGGTGCACCCACGCGATGTGCAATGCGGGTGCAGCCACGCGGCGCAGGAGGAAGCGAACTGGCGGCGAGTTTAGAACCCACCCCTGATTTCATAGCATTCTAGGAATGAATGTTCTTTCTGAATTATCAAATATGCTGAATCAATGTTGCATTTCTACATGCCAAAACCTCATTATTGCTGTTGGATGTATAGAAGTGATGCCAAACACCAAAATTGTAACACTAATTTTTGCATTGCTAAAAGACTTTAAAATGGTGAAAATAGCTACTAATAGAAGTCCAGTCTTGCTCACAGATATATAGATTTTCTACATTTTTTCATCTGGAAATGTTTGTTCTATTGCTTAAGTCCAAATATTGATTATAGCACTTCCCCTTTCAATTAAACCATTGTTTTTGTGTATTAGCGGGTGTTCTAAAAAGGAACTTGATTGCCTTTGGTAAGCCATGGGTATAAAAATGGAATGGTTGTTATCATCTGGAGTGAATAAACTAGGTGTCCTTGTTTGAATTAGGCAACAAACCAGGTAGCATTCCAGAAATGGTTTTCTGAAGTTGGGAGAGGAATCCCTTTACTCCAGAGGTGGGCGTCACATAATGTAACAATCGGTTCGCCCAGCACCGGAAATTTGAGCGTGCACATGCGCACGGCTTCAAAAACATGGCGATATAGGACGAAATAGTGCCGGGGTGGGTCGGAACTACCGGTTCACTCGAACCGGTCCAAACCGGCAGCAGCCCACCACTGCTTTACTCCTGTTCAGCATTCTGGGAAGAAAGACTGTATCCTATGTTTTTCTGAGTTAAGATCACCTTAGCTTTGGGAGGAAAGGGATATACTTCTACACCATTGTCCTTCTAGAGTGGAACCTTCCTTTGCACTGGGCCTGAGATTGGACACACCCTTTCCTGCTCGTGGGGAATTTGCTGCTTTCTTCTCCTTAACTACTTAGAAAAAAATAACAAGTGTCATATCAATTAAATCAGATCAGGTAGCTGATTTCCTCTTCTTCGTTATATTTGTCTGTTTTAATCTCCCAAGCTGGACTTGAAAGCATTTTCCTTTTCTTCCCTATGGCAATAATAGCTTCTTTTTAGGCATCCTTCATATTTTTTTCTGCTGGACAAAAACAGTTTTGCTGGACAAAAAACTGGGTAGGTATGTGACTGTAGTAATTGGATGGAGATTATTGGGGAGAAGGACTGATTTGAAAAAATGCCTTTAGTTACAGCTGTCCACCAGACTGCCTTTTAAGTTTAAGAACATCTGCAGGAAGACTTTATGATGAAGCAAAGTGGCTAAAAATTGGCTATCTCTCTTTGGCCAATTATGTCCTCCCATTCCAGACCCTCTCTGCCTAAAAGTTCACATCTCCAGCTGTTGCAGGATGTGGGGTGTTCTCCCTTGCTGCTGTTAATACTGTCCGATCATTCAATGCCATGATAAAAAAGAGAAAAAGAGATGAAGGTGTCTTTCTCCTTATCATCCAATGGTAATAACTGCACAGCTTCTCTTACATGCGGGGGTGGTGTTGGATTGAATGCCTCTTTGTGGGAAGCCCCCCTCCCCGAAGAATGAAATATTTTTGGGAAATATTAAAAAAAGTAGAATATTATATTTCCCTAGAGGAGAAATGGAGAAACATGTTTTTAGAGGCAGAAAGCAGCCCCCAAGTCTTTCTTAATAGCCCACAGCAGATGCCAGCACTTAAGAGATAAACAGCTTATTGAAAGAGGAAGCCAACTATCTAGGTGGCTCTATTCATAAGCAAAGCAAATACTGCCAGCAGAAGCCCATTCAAGACAGGATATTTCGAAACCCCTTGCAGCAAAGTTTGACAGCTAACAAAGGCAGAATTGTAGGATCAGTACAGCAGCCCCTCACCCGAGATCCAGCACAGGATGAAAGCCATTAGCCACAATAGGAATTGCCCCACGCCCTTTCAGAACACAAGCCCCTTCATTGCACCACCCACAGAACAATTCAAACTTCAAAGTCACAGAAAGCTATCAAAATCCATCCACTCATTCAACCATTTGTTCAGCTGACCCAGGACTGCTGTTGGTTCTATTCATCATTAAACTTTCTTTCCAATCAGCCTCCATGTTGTTACCAGCGTCTTTCTCACAGCTTGGAACTGAACCAGATGGATTTTCCTTCCAATGCCATCAAGGCTTACAATACCTATGTAATCTTGTGATAATGAATTTCATATATTTAATTTGCTGAATAAACATATTATTCTATTTGTCGTGAATCTACAGTCTGAGAAAGAAAAAACAAAAGAAATTCAGAATTTAGTTCTAAGATTTACCGTATTTTTCGGACCATAAGACGTACCCCCCCCCCAAAAAAAGTGGGTGGAAATGTCTGTACGTCTTATACAGCAAATATTGCGGTGGGGGAGGGGGATTGGTTTGGGGCCGATCAGCTGTTCTAGGCGGCGGAGATCACTGCCGCCGCCTATCGCCACCTATCGCCGCCTATTGCCACCACCGTGGCCCGTTCGCTGCGGCCCATTCGCCGCCATTCATCGCGAATGGGCCGCGGTAGCGGCGAATGGCCTGCGGCGAATGGCCGCAATGGCAGTGAATGGGCCATGGCGAATGGGTAGCAGCAAACGGGCTATGGTGGCAGTGAACAGGCCACGGCGGCGGCGAACGGGCCGTGGCGAATGGGCCGCAGCAAATGGTTCGCAGTGAATAGGCTGCGGCAACAGCGAACAGGCCACGGAGGCAGAGGCAGATTTTTTTTTTCTTGTTTTCCTCCTCTAAAGCTAATGTGCATCTTATAGTCCGGAGCGTCTTATAGTCTGAAAAATACGGTAATAATTTGTGTAGTTATAGAAATGGCTTGTAATAACTTTAGGCAATGTAAAAAGTTGAGATTATAACTGTATTGGTATTTTACTGTGTTGGAAAGAGTCAGAAGTCAACATATTTTTTTCTCTTTTTTTCATCCTGCACTCCTTCCCCTTTTTTCTTAATCTTTATTTTTATTGTATTTTATGTTATAATAAACTTCAATCAATTTTCTAAAAAAAAAATCTACTGCTTATCAATTTTTCCTGGGCTCCCCCTCCTAACTGATAGTATAAGGGGTAAAATGCCCCTTTCCTCTCTTCTTACAAAGTGACAAGTCATCTGCAGAATTAGAGATTGAACATCCAAATGGGTCCAGCAATTTCTTAACCACATTCTTTGAAAACTATGAAATATAATGACTTGGAAGTAGAATATGATTTGTTGTGCTAGCTTTCCCTATGTGCTCTTGTGTTAATGCTGGTAGAATAGCACTGCTAAAGGCTGATTTAGAGTTGTCCACAACTGCCCATAGCCATTGCCACATATCTACAGTGTGAAGGAGTTGATGGCTAAGCATAAAGTACAGATGGCTGCAGATGGGATGATCTGCACATCTCCCAAATCCCAACTGCATCGTGTGTGTGTGGAGGTGTGTGTTTACTTGCTGAATGGATGATCTGATTTCCTGTTCTATGCTTTGCTATTTGAGTCCCCTTAGCCAGAATGTTACCGCTGCAGAAATATAAATGGAACACCTATGCAACCATCCCTGAATGACAGACGTACGTATATGTTCCCTGAAATCCAGTGCTGGAGAAGTCTGCTCAACCTTTCAGTCATGGATAAGTGTGCTGGAAAGGTGGACAGGTGCTTCTCAGCATTTGTTCTGAAGTATTACAGCCGGCTGTTCTCTTCTCCGTTTTCTGGAGCTGCTGCAACAGAAGGTTGAGGCAGGCACTTGGGTCGTGTCCAGGATCTCATGCAGTTCTGCCTCTTCATTTCTCAGATTCTCACTGTGCATGTAGTTGGCCCCCCTACTGTTCTGTTTTCGGCTTTCACAGCCACCCTGCCTGTCAGAACAAATGGCACAACTTAGGAAATAATCTCATTTGTAGGAAAACACAAAGCCTCCTGTCTGAGCACTGTGACACTGCCTTTAACAAGACTTAACTTCTCTGACTCTGAACATAAGAGTAACCACTATGTTACTGCAAATCCATTTTTTTCCACTTTCCCCCTTTCTTTACATATCTGTATTCTCTGTTAGATCTACTTAACCAAGCTCAGAGAGCACCAAGGACCCCTTATTTCAAACCTGAGGTACAACTAGGAATAACAATAGCACTTAGACTTATATACCACTCCATAGTATTTATACAGCCCCCTCTGAGCAGTTTACAGAGTCAGCATACTTCCCCCAACAACCTGGGTCCTTATTTTACTGATCTTGGAAGGATGGAAAGCTGAGTCAACCTTGAGCCATTCAGGATCGAACTCCTGGCTGTGGGCAGAGTCAGCCTGCAATATTGCATTCTAACCACTATGTCACCATAAAAAATTCTTTTTTATTGGTAATAAAGGTCCTTTATTTCAAAATATTGCTTGGATAAGTTGTGGATGTAATTTCAATATAGGGCAGGGCACATTACATTGACAGGCATATTTTTAGCACACCTTCAAGCCAGGGGTGGGTTCCTACTTACCTCACTGCCGGTTCGCTCCCTCCCACACCTCATGTGCACGCCTCATGCGCGCGCACATGCGCAGTAGGAAAAAATCCCCCCAAAACCCCCCCCCCGAAAAAAAGCCAAAAAAAAAGATGGCGACTGCATGCACAGTGCCGGAAGTTGGCTTCTGCACATGCTCAGAAGGGAAAAAATAAAATTCAAAAATTCAAAATTTTTTTTTAAAAAAAGATGGCGGCCCCCACGGACCAGCACCGACTGATCCGGTTCAGTGATGTCATCGTGACATCACCAGTGGGCCGCTACCGGTTCGGGAGAACCAGTCCGAACCAGGAGGAACCCACCCCTGCTTCAAGCTCTTTCACTTTCTGTTATTGCTCTTTCTACCATATTTGATTTCTCTTCTCTTCCATAATTGCATGCCCCAATGTTAGCCTTTTAAAATTATTATTTGTTAAAAAAGCATTTCACTAAAAATATTATTACATTTTCATATTTAAATCTTGAATGGTTTGAGTGGAAGGAGGAAGAATAACTCTTCAGGAAGTCATTGTTGGGTTCCAAAATTCTAAAGTGGCTATGGTAGTTACATCTGGTCCTTAAAGTTATGGCTGTTGCAGTTTCTCCATTTATCAAAATTCAGGGGCTTAGCAATTGGTGTAATGTAGGTCTGCGGGGGCACTTCAACTCCAGCACCTTTCTATTTCCCCCCCCCCCCATCACAGCTTTTTTGCCCCCAACCAACTGCTGTTTTTTCCTCCCACTGCTGCTCTGGGATCCAGGCAGGGGTGGGCTGCTGGGGATTCGCAGGGGTTCGGGAGAAACTCTAGCTAAGATTCTGTGCAGTTCAGAGAACCCCCAAATCCCACTCCTGGCTGGCCCCGCCCACCCCATCCTGCCCCTCCCAGGAGTCCCCACGCGGCCCATTTTGGATGCAGGTAAGTGCAGGGCGCACGCGGAGGCTCGGGGAGGGCGAAAAATGGGCCTACTGGAAGTTCGGGAAGGCTGGAAACGGGCCCGTGTCCAGCTTCCAGAGGGCCTCCAGAGCCTGGGGAGGCCGTTTTTGCCCTTCTGGAGGCTCGAGGAAAGCCTCCAGAGCCTGGGGAAGGCGAAAACACCCCCCCACTGTGGTGCAGGAGGCCGACTAGGTCATGCCCACCATGGCCACGCCCACCCAGCAACCGGGCAGAGAACCCCTTGCTAAAATTTTTGAAGCCCACCCTGGATCCAGGCACTGGGTGAGGGCATGGCCCAAGAACGCAGATGGCAAATGTGGCAGGGCAGCAGATCTTGCTCGGCTCAACTGGCAAAAAAGCAGTGGAATGGAGCCAGTGGAGGCGGACGGAAGAGTATACAGGGAAGCTAGTTGCATTGGGATAAAATAGATTCAAAGAAAATTAAAATTAAAATATTTACAACTTCCATTCAAATTTTCTGCAGGTTTATTTCCCAACCATACATTAAAATTCAGTATCATCTGACAAGGATTGCATACAGGATTGATGTCAAGTGGGTTTGGCTTGGCTTGTGAGGATAGGTAGAATGAAGATCACTGCACCACAAAGACTACAAGACACTCACAACAATAACTTTCTACTATAGGGGCATCCCAAGCCCTTTGCCCCATGTGGGAACTTCCAATGCATGCCCTTTGAAAAGGACTGTTCGAATCCTTCTTCCACAATCCCATTTTTAAAAACAAAAACAAAACAAAAACAAAGCAAAAAACCTTCAGTGACCTGAGGCTTCTACCACTGAAGTAGAAGTTGGCTTGGATTAGCCAACCTTCCTGAAGGTTTTTGCTTCCAGCTCATCTCTGTTCCAGTACCTGGCACTTAAGGAGAAAAAGAATATGCATCAAGCAAGGGAGCTTGTTGACTGATGACATTATCATAGTTGCTGTTACGTTTCCTTTGGGAAAAAATCTTGACAAAAACATTGTAATGGGGGAAAAAACTGTTAAAAGAAGCAAATTTTGGGAGCATTTTAAACAGGGACACAAAGCTGAAGATATTGAAACAGATGCTTAAAGTTAAGTGTGTTAGTAATTTATTCAACAGTAATACTAATAAAATTTAAAATAAAAATAGAGACAATTTTTCAAGGGGGTTAAAGGCACCAGGCTAATAACTGGGGAACTTTGAGTTGTGTGATCTTGGGCCAATCCCTCTTTCAGCCATAGAAAGAAGGAGGCAACTTTTGAATTCTTAATTGTGGGTGTGCATGTGCATGTGTGTGTACATGTTTAACAAGGTTAAAGCAAGTAGAATAGTAACTTAAACAGAGAATTGTGTCTTTCCAGTATGTATAGACTTTTTATACATATATCCAGAAAATACTTTTAAAAACACAGTAGTGTACATTGTTATTTTTCTATGTGATTATTTCATTCTGAAGATACCTTTAAAAGATACAGGGGCTTTGGTTTCCTGAAATACTATTATGCCTATATACAGGAGTTGGAAGGGATATTGTAGGTCATCTAGTCCAACCCCCTGCCCAAGCAGGAGACCCTACACCATTTTGGACAGAGGGCAGTCCAGTCTCTTCTAAAAAGCTTCCAGTGATGAAGCTCCCACAACTTCTGAAGGGAAACTGTTCCATTGATTGATAGTTCTCACTGTCAAAAAAATTCTCCTTATTTCTAGGTTGAATCTCTCTTTGATCAGTTTCCATCCATTATTCCTTGTCTGGCCTTCAGGAAAATAGGTTGACCCCCTCTTCTCTGTGATAGCCACACAAATATTGGAACACAGCTATCACGTCCCTCCGCCGCAGGTTGCTGACCCCTGAACTAGACATACCCAGTTCCTGCAACCGTTCTTCATATGTTTTAGCCTCCAGTCCCCTAATCATCTTTGTTGCTCTTGTCTGCATTCTTTCTAGAGTTTCAACAACTTTTTTATAGTGTGGTGACCAAAACTGGATGCAGTATTCTAGGTGTGGTCTTACTAAGGCTTTATAGAGTGGTATTAGTACCTCACGTGATCTTGATTGAATCCCTCTGTTAATGATTGCATTGGGTTTTTTTGCTGCTATTGGCTTTTTTTTTTTTTTTTGCACACTGTTGGGTCATATTTAATTGGTTGTCCACTAAGACTCCAAGATCCCTCTCACAGTTACTGCTATTAAGCTTGGTTCCTCCCAATCTATATGTGTACTTTTGGTTTTTGTTGCCTAAGTGTAAGACTTTACTTTTCTCTACATTGAGTTTCATTTTGTTAGTTAGGGCCCGGTGTTCAAGTCTGTCAAGATCCATCTGGATCTTGAGCCTATCATCTAGGGTGTTAGCTATTCCTGCCAGTTTAGTGTCATCTGCAAATTTGGTAAGTTCCCCTTCTTCTTCTTCTTCTTTTTTGGTATAAGTTTTATTTGCAGTTTTTCTTTAACAAGCGACATTTTTTTTTGTGGACAGTGTAATGACTGGGTTAACATATTTTTTACACAGTGTTCACAGTAATAATACAATTACATATACAAAATTTTTATCTTCCAACTTCTAACCTTAATGTGCTCATTATAATTGTAATATATTCTTTTATATACTTATTAACTCCTAACATTTTAATATTATAGATGTCACTCAGTGTTCCACCACATTTTCAATATCTCAACTTTCTATAAACACCATTAAAACCAATTATCAGTAAGGTCTAATCAATCCCAAGTTTATATCTCTAAGTCCCCTGGATTTATAGTCCTCCTAGGCTATATTTTCCAATATATTTTTCATCCTGTTAATCATAATAATACTTTTAAATATACCTAGTCCTAGTCTTCCATCTCCTAATCTTAATATATCTGCATTTATAATAACTTATATATCTATATATGTGCTACTATTTTCCCAATTTAAACTTTCTACTTATTTCTATTGGTTTTCAATATTGTTACTACTTTGCAAAATATTGTTTCTCTATCCATCATCTCTCAGCCTTTCTAGAATTTCATCATTTATTGATTTTTTTGGTGATTCTTTTATATCTCTCTCTTGGAATCCTATATGTCTTTCTAACATTTTTACACAAACTGACCCCTCCCCCCATTTCCCACACAGCAAGCAGCAGGTGATCCTAAAGGGGAAAACAATTCTTGAGTTGTTTTCCCCTTTAGGATTTTCATTCAAGGAATCTTTCCCAAGTTCTCTCTGAGTTTGTTAAAATCAGCTCTTTTAAAGTCTAGGACATTGTGTTCTATTGCTTGTGTTTGTGTTATGTTGAATTTTAGTATGACATGGTCACTCTCACTCAAGGTTCCTGTGGTTTCAACTCCCTCTATCACTTCTTCTCTGTTTGTAAGAATTAAGTCCAGTATGTCTGTCCCTCTGGTTCCCTCCTCTACCTTTTGGACAACAAAGTTGTCAGCTAGGTTGGTCAGGAACCTACTCGATTTCTCACTTCCTGCAGAATTAGTCTTCCAGTTGATGTAAGGGTAATTATGTTTCCTACATATATTTGTTAATTGGTTAGCAAAAAGGACATCTATTTTTTCTTCTTGATTGGGTGGCCTGTAGTATACACCTATGGCAATGTCATTCTTTTTTTTCTTTTGTATCGACCCATATGCATTCTAGGAGGTTTTTGTCTTTGGTTTTGTGCATTTCTGTAGCAATATAGTGGTCTTTTACATATAGTGCAACTCCATCTCCTCTTTTATGGGGTCTGATTTTTTGGAACAATTTGTATCCTTCTATCAGTATGTTCCAGTCATGGGTTTCATCCCACCAAGTTTCAGTAATTCCAACTGTATCATATTTCCCTTCATGTATTAATAGTTCAAGTTCACCATTTGTTCCCCAAACTTTGTGCATTTGTATATAGGCATTTGAGAACTTTATGTCTGACTCTGGGTATGCTTCCTATATGTCCTATTTAGTGTTTGAGCTTGTCTTCCTTCTCATCCATCCTTATAACATTATTTGATTTGTTTTCTAGGGGTTTTTGCTTGGAATTAGGTCCTGGAGATCCTAAAGATTGGTCACCTTCCCCCCTCGATTTTAGTTTAAAGCCCTTCTGATAAGATGAGCTAGTTGTTCTCTGAAAACATTCTTCCCAGTCTCTGTGAGGTGCAGCCCATCCCTTGCCAAAAGTCCATCGTGGAGGTAGTGCAGACCATGGTCCAGAAATCCAAAGTTCTTTTGGTGACACAAACCCTTTAGCCAGTGGTTTACTTCTAGAATCCTTTGTTCTCTTACTGGATGTTGACCTTTTGTTGGAAGTATAGATGAAAAAACTACTTGTGCCCCTAACTCCTTAACTTTCTTGCCTAGCTACTCATAATCACTCAATATTATTTTAAGGCCCATTTTCATGCCATTCGTCCCTATGTGTAGCAATAGAAAAGGGTAATAATCTGTGGGTTTTATTATTTTGGTTAGGTTCTCAGCCATATCTTTGATTTTTGCTCCAGGAAGACAACATATTTCTCTGGACTGAGTGTGTGGTCTACAGATGGCTGGTTCTGTTCCCTTGAGAATTGAATCTCCTATCATCAACACTCACTTTTTTTCCCCTAGGGAGGTTTGGGATATTTTTCTACTTATCACAGAAGCACTTGATGGGGCTACTTTTTTTAGGGACATTTGATGATGCTTCTTTTCTGGGTGTTTGTATGTTTTCTTCCAGGGAGAGTCCATGAAATCAATTGCTTAGCACCAGTGGGGCTGCATCAGAGTGGGTTGGGTTGGACAGGGGTTTTGTACTAGGTTTGTGTTTTTTTCTATGAGTGACATGTTTCCCTCTGTCTTCTTCTTCTTCTTCTAAAGGGTCAATTCTTTTAGAAGTTGTTTGATCATTATTATGTTCAATTTGGGCATATTCTTCTTGCAAGGTTTGGGGTTTCTCATTTTGTAGGTTGAGTTTCAGAGTGGTTAGAGTTTCCTCTAGACCCTTTACTTTTTCTTCTAGTAACTCAATTATTTTACATTTGGTACATATGTAGTTTGGGTCTTCTATGGGCATAAGCGTATACATGGAACATGTTTTTCAAATCACAATTGTGTCAGTTTCTTTTTCCATGAGTGGATTAAATTTTTTTTTGTGAAAATGTAGAAGATTTTACCACAGATTTTTAAAAGGGAAAAATGTCCAATTTAGAAATTTGATATTCTAACGGATCGTTTAAAAATGTAAAAATGTAGGGGGAAATGTCTAGTTTAAAATTTTAAAGTTCTAGCACTTCATTTAAAATGTCAAATTTTAAAATTTTCAGTGTTGAGTGGGGCTTAAATGCAAGGTTGGATCTTATCCTGTAATGGAATGTTCTATAATTATCCCTTTCCTCCCTGCCTTCTTGTGATCCTTTCCCTCCCTGCTTTCTTGTGAGCTTTATTTATCCCTTTCTTTTCTACCTTTATATGTTCCGTACTTGCTATTGTCTACTCGGTTTTGATTTTTTTTTTTTGCCTTGGGTTCTGTAGTTGTTGTCTTTTTATCCTCTCTTCCTACTTGCTTTTTGCCTGCCACTACCAGATATTCAGCTCTCCCTGCTTTTCTCAGTTCATGTCATTGCACCTCCCCCCGTCTTTGGTCTGCCATGCTGTTCCATCACTGTTTGCAGTCACTAGTTCACTGGTCTGCTGTGCTGCAAATGCTCCACCGCCAATGACAACCTCTGATTCCACCATTGTTCCACCATCACTTTCCACACTGCTCTCTGTGCTACTGTCAGACTCTAGTTTGCTGTACTGCCCCTTACTGCTGGCTCTCCTCCCTGCTGTGCTGCCGCTGCTCTTTACTCCACAGCCATGTGGCTCCCGTTTGATGGTCTATCACACATGCTGCTTCCTCCAGCAAACAGGACCGCCTAGATCTGTGATGGCAAACCTATGGCGCCATCACCAGCTGCTCTTCTGGTTTCCTGTGTGGACATACTGGTCTTCGTGGGTGCCGGAGCACCAGAAAACGGCCTTAAAATGGCCCGAAACAGCCAAAAAACAGGCCATTTTTCAGGCCATTTCCGGGCCATTTTCAGGCCATTTCCAGGCCATTTTGTCAGCCATTTTCAGGCTGTTTTCTGGGCCATTTTCAGGCCATTTTTGAGGCTGTTTTCAGGCCATTTTTGGCCTGAAAAAATGGCCTGAAAATGGCTGAAAACCGGCCTGAAGACGGCCAAAAAACCGGCCTGAAACCGGCCTGAAAAATGGCCTGAAAAAAGCCTGAAAAATGGCCAAAAATGGCCAAAAAACAGGCATGCACACTGGCCAGCTGGTCTTCGGGTTTCCGGTGCTCCAGCACACGCAAAGACCAACTTGCCAGCACACATGTGCGTGCCAGAAATCCGAAGACCAGCTGGCCGGCGCACGCATGTGCACCGGCCAGCTGGTCTTCGGGTTTCTGGCACTCCAGCGCGTGCAAATGCACATGCATGCACGTACATTCTGGTTTGGGCACTCGGTGCCAGAAAGGTTTGCCATCACTGGCCTAGATGGTCCCCGGTAAGCTCTCCTCTCCTCTCCACAGCCGGCTCTCCTCCACCTTGCTCCACTATCTCATCAGCTTACCTCTTTGTTCTCGGCCAGTTCGTTTTGCTGGCCTTAGTCGGTTCGCCTCTCTGATCATCTCACTTCAATGGGCCTCCAGTCTCTTGGGTAGTCTCTCGGGTGCAGCTGGGCTTCTCTCAGCAGGCAAAGTTCATTGTTGGCCGCTGCCCTTGGTGGCATTTTCCTCCTAATTTCTCCAATCTTTCCTCTCCTTTTCCTTTCTCTAGTCTTTTTTTCTTTTTCTATGACTTATCTTTCCCTCTCCACCTCTCCTCCTACAATTTTATGTTAGTTTAATAGCAACTTTTCTCCACGCGATATAACAATGCTTCCTCCATTAGTTAGGGTTAGGGTGCTTAGTTAGTTAAGGTAATAAGGGAGAGAGTAAGGAAGTAGATCCAGGAAATTGTAAAAGAGAGCCATAGTCCAATTAAAGATGGTGTGCCAATTGCAAGGTACTTCACTTAGGCCCCTTGTATCTTCTATATGAATTTACATGAGGCTGTTCCTGAAGCTGACACTGAAACTTCACTACCAATAGTTTGATCACTGAAACCTCACTACCAATAGTGGTAGTTTGGTTAAGGCATCAGGCTAGAAACTAGGAGACTTGAGCTCTAATCCCACCTTAACGATGAAAGCCAACTGGGTGACTGGGCCAATCACTCTCTCTCAGTCCAACTGAACTGAGAGTGTGCTGTTTTGGGGGAAATAGGAGGAGGGAATATTAGGTATGTTCGCTGCCTTGAGTTACAGTATTTATTAAAATAATAAAGGAGGGATAAAAAAATCTTAATAAAAGGAGAGTTGGGGCTGTCATATATCATGGAGGAGATCATTCCAAAGAAGCAAGGCAACCACAGAAAAGGTACAACTTAAAAGAAGGAACCTGGAGCATGCTATCCCTGTGGGTGTGTATGGAGTGAGCAGATATTCTTGGCAGAAGCAGTCCCTCAAGTAACCTGGTCCTATGCCATGAAGGGTTTTATGTATTGTAATCACCAGCGACTTGAATCTCACCTAGAAGCCTATTGGGAAGTAGTGCAGCTTGCAAAGTAGTTGTTCTGCCCCAGCTACGGACCACAAAGAACGCAGCACACACAAAGTCTGTACAAACCTTAGTTTACTAATTAAGGACTACTAATAAGCTTTCTTAGTAATTGTTCAAACACAAATACAGTTTAAATCAGTCTTTTCTGAACACCGGCTGTTAATTCAACTTCATTAACAGCTAACAAGAGTCCAAGGAATAATAACTCAATTCTGAGGAAACAGTCTGTCAGATAACAGTAATCTTACTGTGGTTGGGCAAAACGCCCAGAAGCAATTTGCAGGAAAAATGACGAGAGAGAGAACAAGAGCCGATCAGACTTTTCTGGAATAGAGAGAGAGAGAGAGAGAGAGAGAGAGAGAGAGAGAGAGAGAGAGAGAGAGAGAGAGAGAGAGAGAGAGAGAGAATAAGAGCCGATCAGACTTTTCTGGAATCAAGACACGAAGGAATATGAACCAAGTTGTTTCCTGCAAATTGGCTCAGTCATCGTCATCCCTTAAATAGGCTAAGGGAGTGGCCAATTAGTCCCAAGCCTTACTCCTGAGGAGACCTCCTCCTGAGGAGCCATTACTGCCTTTTGGCAGCTCTGCATGCCCGTTGAGGCTCCTCCTCTTCTTCCTCTTCACTTATGGGAGCTTCTGGAAGTTCTGAAGGCCCTGGCTGAATCCCTGCCTCTGGCATCGAGTCCTCTCCAGCTTCCTCGCTGTCCAACTCAGGTACCAGCTGCACAGGCCACTGGCGAATCCCCACACCAGCCTCCTCGCTGTCGGAATCAGCCACCAGCTGCACAGGCGGCTGGTGGGCCACAACAGTAGTGGTGCTACATGGACATAATCAAATGCCCCCTAACTGCTGGCATTGCTGCATTCTGGACCAATCAAGGCTTCTGGGTGGTTCTCAAGCACAATCTCATGGAAAGTACATGGCAGAGGTGGGCTGCTGCCGGTTCGGACCGGTTCGGACGAATCGGTAGT
>QLTV01014916.1:6050643-6078948 GCA_003457575.1 Thermophis baileyi | reverse complement strand
GCTGGGCCCACCCACCCGCCCTGACGCTATCCCATCCTATATATTCGCCATGTTTTTGAAGCCCCGCGCGCTTACATTTTCGGTGCTGGGCAAACCAGTTGTTACATTATGTGATGCCCACCTCTGGTACATTGCAATAGTCTAGTTGGGAGATGACCAAAATGTGAGCGACCATAAGCAGGGCCACCTGGTCCAGGAATAGGTGCCACTGGTCCACAAAATGCAGCTGTACAAAGACTCTCCTGGCCACAGCTGCCACCTGCTCTTCCAGCAGAAGATTTGAAAATATCAAAAGTAGAAAAAAGAAAATGCCCAAATCTGGATGAAGTAATTTACTATAGTTATAGGCAACATACCAGAAATAATACATAAAAAGGAAAGAAAATATATATATAAAGTAAAATTTAAAAAATAAAAACATCTTTGGAACTCTTGCCTGAGACATGCGCAAGGACCCAGTCATTCCAATCTTCCTGCCTTCTAAGCTGCAAAAGAGTTTTTGAAAATAGGAAAAAAAGATGTGTCTGGGTGTGTTGCGGGGGTGGGGGAGATATAGTATAGTATCTTATAATAAATATATTAGCAGTATACAAGGTAACTTTCCAAACCAATACAGTAAACCATTTCTTGGTCAACTGGGTAATTTTGCCACAATCTGAGTATTCATTCTTTGATTGAGGTAATCATCTTGCTGAAAATACTAATTAAAAATCTGATATTACCAGAAATTTGACACTCTCATCTTAATCCTGTCTGAGTTGGCTGCTCTATAGTTGGAACAGTCTGTAATCTCTGGATTGAAATAGCTATTTTTAATGTCCAGTATCCAACAGCTGTTTCTTAGCATCCACATTTTTTGAGGAAGCAGATCTATGGTTAGAATATATAATGCCTAAGTTCTGTGATGTTTATCTGATTAAAATTAAAAATCAGAGATTTGGCTGAAAAACTCCATTGTAGACTTTATTATATAATATGAGACCAAATCCCTGTATACCATTCCTATAAAAAAACATCAGGATAAGGACTTTTATCCAATTTCATAGATTTAATGTAATACTATTGTAAATTCTGGAAGTAAAAGAAGCATGGTAAAATTAGTGATCCTCTGGGAAATATAGTAAATTATCTTCTGTAAAAAATAATTATTTTTGTTTTCAGTCAATGATTCATCTTAGAATCAGATTCATAACCTTTACAACAAACAAGAAATTAATGTAAAAGCTGCATTTGGTAAAACAGTGGTTGAGAATAGAAAAAGTAGGGAAACAAATTATGTATAATGTACCCACACCTGCTTAAGGTACTGTAAATAAATTACAAGAATAGCAGGAATGGAAGAGATTTCAGCTGGAATCAAAATATGAAATCAAAACTACTAATAATTTAAGGTATGCAGATGATATCTTTTTGGCATCCAAATGTGAATAAGACTTAGGAACTCATAATGAAACTAAAAATGAAATTTGGGTCAATGTTAAGTATTTGGCATCCCTTTGCCCATTGACATCAGTTATGCAATCAATAATGAAAATTCTCCCATTTTTATTAATTTCCCTACTGTTCATTTCTAGTAGAATTTGAATTGTCTAAGTGCATTTTTATTCTTCATTGAGGTGATAGTATTTATGAACAAAACTGTGAGAGGAAAATGATCTGTTTTATTTTTATTTATTGGTTTATTTATAGGTTAAAAATATAGGTAGTCCTCAACTTAAGACCACAATTGAGCCCAAAATTTCTGTTGTTAAGTGAGACAGCTGCTAAGTGAATTTTGCCCATTTTATGATCTTTCTTGCCACCGTTGTTCAGCAAATCCCTACCGTTGTGAAGTTAGGAACATGGTTGTTATGTGAATCTGGCTTCCCCATTGCCTTTGCTTGTCAGAAAGTCACGAAAGGGGATCACATGACCCTGGGACACTGCAATTGTCATAAATATGAGTCAGTTGCCAAACGTCTGAATTTTGATCATGTGATCATGGGGATGCTGCAATGTCGTAAGTGTGAAACATAGCAATAGCAATAGCAATAGCAATAGCACTTAGACTTATATACCGCTTTACAGTGCTTTACAGCCCTCTCTAAGCGGTTCACAGAGTCAGCATATTGCCCCCAACAATCTGGGTCCTCATTTTACCCACCTTGGAAGGATGGAAGGCTGAGTCAACCTTGAGCCGGTGAGATTTGAACCGCCAAACTGCAGCTAGCAGTCAGCTGAAGTAGCCTGCAGTGCTGCACTCTAACCACTGCGCCACCTGGTCATAAGTCATTTTTTTCAGTGCTGTTGTAACTTCGAACAGTTACTAAATGAACTGTTGTAAGTTGAAGTGAAATTGTTTGCTAGCCTTATTGTAATAGTAGCCTGGAATTTTGAAATTATGCTTCTGTAAAGCTTGGGGAGCTATGTTATTTGTTTATTTATATTTTCTATTTCCAAACCACCCATCTCTCTCAGAGATGACCTCTGGGCAGTGCATACAAAATTGTACATAGTAACGCTTTACCTGTAAATGACTTTTTAAGCTTTAATTGTAATGTAATGTGTGCAAACAACTGCTTTAAACTTAATTTAAACTGCTCTAAGCTCGATTTCAAAAATTCATTTTTTGTAACAGAATTGTCAAAGTGTGGTATATCTTACCTGATTCAGCTGTCTCAGCCATTAACTTTCACAGTTTTAATTCTAACTTAACTTCTGGGGACCCACTTCACATTTAAGAGGTCCCTAAAGGGGTGTGTGTAAGCGCACTGGTGTGCCTATCATCCCTGTCACATTTTGATTTTCTTATTGTTTGAATTTGTAATTTTTGTTTGACAAAATAAAATAAATAAACTATCAACATAAGTATCCCTTTCAAAAGAGTTTTATGTGTGAAAAACAAGTTTTTTGTGTATCAGTTAGATATGGTTCTAATGCAGGGGTGGGTTCCAACTTACCTCGCTGCTGGTTCGCTCCCTCCCGCGCCATGTGGGTGCGCCTCGTGGGCGCGCGCTTCAGGCGCACGCGCATGTGCAGTAACAAAAAATTTTGATTTTTTTTTAAAAAGCCAAAAAACAGATGGCGACTGCATGCACAGTGCTGTAAGTCGGCTTCTGCGTATGCTCAGAAGGAAAAAATTAATAAAAAAAATTCAAAACAAAATTAAAAAAAAAGATGGCGGCCCCCACGGACCAGCACTGACCGATCTGGTTCGGTGACATCATTGTGACATCACCAGTGGGTTGCTACCAGTTCGGGTGAACCGGTCCAAACCGGGAGGAACCCACCCCTGTTCTAATGTATATGACTCTCAAGATTTATATATTGCAAAACTGGATATTACTTCAATTCTAAATTACCTGAAACTAAATACTGAAAGTCACCACTTTTGTATTCTACCAATGTACGTTGGCTGTCTTTCTCATAAATACTCTCAACTTTTAATGATGCTCTAGGGATAATCATCTTTAAAGCATGCCTCATAATAACATTTAATTTTTGGTAGTTTATGTAACACTGCAATGAATTAGGTATTTTCCTCTTCTTAGATGTTCTATCAGCCTTTTCTTTAAGCTAAAAGGCGCCCTATGTTCTCAAAAGCAATATAGAACCTATGAGCACCATGGCAGTGAGATATGTGCCCCCACTTGAAATCTTGTAGGAATTCATCATCTTAGGAGTCTTGGTAAATTCTTTAAAGAGTGCAGAGGCACTAGGAAACAGTTTCAGTTGTCTTGTGAACCACAGTAGTCACCGGACCACCAAGCTCAAGGTTGACTCAGCCTTCCATCCTTCTGAGGTCGGTAAAATGAGGACCCAGATTGTTGGGGGCAATATGCTGACTCTGTAAACTGTTTAGAGAGGGCTGTAAAGCACTATGAAGCGGTATTTAAGTCTAAGTGCTATTGCTATTGCTATTTGCAGAATGTGGGATGAATTATAAAAGTAAACTCTTAGGATAAGTGATTGGAACCAAGATGTCCAAGATAATATGTCCAAGCTTATGTGTGTGCGCATGTGCTTGTATACCTGTAAGTGCTCTTTACTAAATCATGAAAGGAGTTTATAATGCCACAAGTAGTCATAACAACTGGTATATTTTGGGTTCTTGTGACATTACTTAACCTAATGTCCCCTTCTTTCCTCAGGCAGTGGAAAACCACCATCAAAAACAAAGGAAAAGAGAGAAAGCCTAAAAGGGCGAAGAAGGATTTTCATTATGAAGTTAATTAGCTTGTGAGCCAAGCTGCACCTTTTCAAGAGAAGGAATTAGAGGGATTTAATTGCTTTATCAGCCTTCTCTTTGATTTTCAGCAATCAGGCCGATTCCATTTAATTTAACTGCCATAGATGAGAAGAAAATTGATGCACTCACCTGCCTTGAAGCAGAAAAGGGAAAGAGAAGGGGGGAGGGGGGGAGGGAGAAAGGAAAGTCAAGAAATTGGCAGATTAATGAAAACCAACAGTATTTGCTCCCAATTGGAAATGATGTGCCTCAAGGAACAAGGATCTGAGTGTGTATTGTAGTGAGATGCACAATGATGCGAGACCCATCTTAATGGTAGCAGTAGGAAGAATCCGGCGGCTTCCCTGCCCCCAGGATGTAGAGAAATGTATTCTGAGGAAGGTCAGAGACCAGTTAATGAATATGTACAAGGGTGGTAGTGTGAACAGTCTCTTGCTTGCATGTGAACTATAAGATGTCATTTAAATTTTGGCTGTTTGGTACCATACCAATTCTTACGATACTGCTAAAACTCAGTTCCATGATATTAAACTTCATATATCGATTGTAGGAAAATTGTCATAGTAATTCATAGAAACTTTGTAACTAATGGTAACTTTCATTCACACCTTCCCCCCTTGCATGGTCTCATAACTTTCTGTTTACAATGGCACTGAACTGGAAGGTTTGAAGGCCTTCTGGTCTTCAGTGCTGCAGCTGTCCATATCTACTTATCCCTTTTTATTCCTTTTGGAATAAATAATTAGAGATGGAGTAGTAATCTGTATTTGACTGATATAATCGATAAGAAAATTGGAAAGAAAAGTGTGTGTAATCTATATATATAAAAGCCAAATGCCACTCACTCATCACGAAATCTCCAGAACCATAAAGCCTACAAACTTGAAACTTGGCATGTATGTTCCTCTTGGCTTCTAGGTGCTCGCTAAGAAAGGATGTTTCGAAATGACCATCAGATCATTAGTATTTCTTATACAGTATTATATTAACACGCTCTGATGCTAAGGAGTTAGATGTTCTACTCCCCCTCCCCACCTGAAAAGAACTCTGTTCCAACTGCCAGTTGCCTTATATTAACACGCTCTGATACTACCCCTTCGCTAAACTGGGCATGGGCGTGGCCAGCACGTGACTCATCCGGCCTGCGGGCTGGGAGTGTAGACATTCTACTCCCTCTCCCCACCTGAAAAGAACTCTGTTCTAACTGCCAGTTGCCTTATATTAACACGTTCTGATGCTAAGGAGTTACACATTCTACATAAATTTTCAAGCTTTCAGTGTCAATGTATCAAGCCCGATGGTAACTACTCATTAATTTTCAAGCTTTAACTGTCAATTTATCAAGCCCGATCACATAGTTTTGTAGCGAAGCACGGGTATCCAGCTCCTAGTAACTATATAATTATTGAAATTAGTTATTTATAAAAATCTAAATACAAAATAAATATTCCATAATTTTACTGGTTTTTGTAAAGTGCTGAATTTTATAGAATTGCAGAATCTTAACTGGAAGGATCCTTTTAGGACAATTAGCGGAAGCCCTTAGTGCAGGACACCAAAGTACTTGAAGTATCCAGTGTCTGCCTGAACACTTACAATGCAAGGGAGTCGACTAGCTCTCTGGGTGGCTAATTCCACTGTCAAATCTGTCTTGACTGTGTGGTAGTAATTATAGTATCCAACAATTGGCTTTCTGTAACTTAAATCCAACTTTCTGGCATTCTGGAATGGGAGAGAAAAAGTCTGGACCTTCTTCTGGGCGTTTTCTTTATGTCATCCTTTTAGATAGTTGAGGAGAGTTACGATATTCTCATCTTCTCTCAAAACTAACTGACCTAACTCATTCAATTCCTCTTCCAACAACTTTTCAGTTCCTGATCATCTTTGTTGCTCTTTTCTGAATCTGTTTCAATTTCCCTCAATCCTTTTAAAGCAGTGCCAGAACTGGACACAATGCATGCAGTGGTGTCTGATCAGAGCAAAGAACATGGAACTTCATTCTGTTGCTTTAAGTAACAGAATAACAGAGTTGGAAGGGACCTTGGAGGAATTCTAGTCCAAACACCTGCTCAAGCAGGAGCCCTTATACCATTTCAGACAAATGGCTGTCCAGTCTCTTCCTAAAAGCTTCCAGTGATGAAGCACCCACAACTTCTGAAGGAAAGCCGTTTCAC
This sequence comes from Thermophis baileyi, assembly GCA_003457575.1. Taxonomy (NCBI): domain Eukaryota; kingdom Metazoa; phylum Chordata; class Lepidosauria; order Squamata; family Dipsadidae; genus Thermophis; species Thermophis baileyi. Next base: position 6,072,546 of record QLTV01014916.1, on the reverse strand, counting down.
TGGTTAATTGTTCTCACTATCAGAAAATTTCTCCATAGTTCTAGGTTGGATCTCTCCTTGATTACTTTCCATCCATTGCTTCTTGCCTTGGCTTCGGGTGCTTTGGAAAATAGGTTGACCTCCCTCTTCTTTGTGGCAGTCCCTCAAATATTGGAACATTGCTATCATGTCACCCCCAACCCTTCTTTTCACTAGACTAGACTAACCCAATTCCTGCAACCATTTTTCATATGTTTTAGCCTCCAGTCCCCTAATCATCTTTGTTGCTCTTCTCTGCACTCTTTCCAGAGTCTCAACATCTTTTTTATATTGTGGTGGCCAAAACTGGATGCAGTATTCTAAGTGTGGTCTTACCAAGCAAGGCATTATAAAGTGACACTTCACATGATCCTGATTCTACCCCTCTGTTAATGCAGCCTAGGATTGAATTGGCTTCTAAACCACTGTAGGCTCATATTTAAGTGATTATCTGCTAAACACTGTAGGCTCATATTTAAGTGATTATCCACTAGGACTCCAAGATCCCTCTCACAGTTACTGCTGTTGAGCCAGGTTTCACCTAATTTATATTTGTACATTTGGCTTTTTTACCTGAGTGTAAAACCTTACTTTTCTCTACATTGAATTTCATTTTGTTAGATAGGGCCCAGTGTTCAAGTCTGTCGAGACCCATTTGAATCTTGAGCCTATCTCCTGGGGTGTTGGCTATTCCTGTCAGCTTAGTGTCATCTGCAAATTTGATGAGTTCCCTTTCTATTCCCTCATCTAAATCATTCATGAAGATATTGAAGAGTACCGGGTATAAAATGGAACCTTGGGGTTCCTCATTGCTTACTTCCATCCATGTAGATGCTGTTCCATTAAGCACTACATGTTGAGTGTAGTTTGTCAGCCAGTTACAGATCCATCAGGTGCTGATGCTATCTATCCCACATTTTTCGAGCTTACCAATAAGTAGGTTGTGGTCTACTTTGTCAAATGCCTTACTGAAATCCAAATATCCTATGACCACTGCATTTTGCTGGTCCACTAATTTAGTCACTTTGTCAAAGAATGAAATAAGATTTGTTTAGTATGATATATTTTTGTTGGCTTCTGGTTATAACTTTGCTTGCTTCTAGATGTTCACAAATCTGTTGCTTATCTTTTCCAGGATCTTCACAGGTGTTGATGTCAGCCTGATTGGTGTGTAGTTTCCTTGTTTTGAAGATGGGAACTACATCAGCTCTTTTCCAGTCCTCTGGTAGTTCCCCAGTGCTCCAGGACCTTTGAAAGATATGGTTCAAGGTTTCAAGATCATGTCTGCCAGCTCCTTCAATACTCTGGGATGTAATCCACAAGGACCTGGTGATTTGAATTCATCTAGAGTGGACAGGTGTTCTCTTACCATTTTCTTGCTTATTTTAATTTGTATTTTTAGTCTGTCTTTTCTGGTTCTGTTTTTGGTAGGTTGGGTTATTTTTAAGTACATTTTTCAGTATATTTCTCCAACCTGTCACAATAGTTTTAAATTTTATTTACTTCTCATTAGTTATTAGGTATCCCACCCAGTTTTGTATTATGTTGAAATGTGAAAAGCATTCTCTCCAGTGGTGAAATCCAAATTTTTTTACTACCAGTTCTGTGGGCGTGGCTTGGTGGGCGTGGCTTGGTGGGCATGGCAGGGGAAGGATACTGCAAAATCTCCATTCCCACCCCACTCCAGGGGAAGGATACTGCAAAATCTCCATTCCCATCCCACTCTGGGGCCAGCCAGAGATGGTATTTGCCAGTTCTCAAAATTTCCGCTACCGGTTCTCCGAACTACTCAAAATTTCCACTACCGGTTCTCCAGAACCTGTCAGAACCTGCTGGATTTCACCCCTGATTCTCTTCATTTTCAACCAAATCATTAAAATATTGAAGTGAAGAAGACCTTTGTGGCATTGGCATCCCACTTGATACCTCTCTCCAGTCTGATAAAGAACTATTGATAAACACAGTCTGAGTACAGGTAGTCCTGAAGATATGATTTTAATGTAGCCTGCCCTTTACGGCTGCATGTCACAGCAGTCATTAGGTGAAACATGTCATGTAATAACTCCCCCCCATTCCTGTTCTCCCCAATGAAAATCAATGTGTGGGTCAGTAAGTGGAGTGTGTGGTGCCTCCTGGGTGAGGGAAGCCTAGTACAAACTCAAGCCCACCTTCCCTGGGCCCTCCCAAGGCCTCCCCCACTCCTGAGACCTCCCCTGCTCCACTTCCCAGGCCTTGGATCACCATAGGCTTTTCCAACTCTCACTGGGTCTTCCCAGACCTAATTCCCACCCACCAGGCCAAACACCTTACTTACCTTTTGAAGAGCTTTGAGACCCTCCAGAGTGCCTTCATTGCACAGCTCCATGGCACAGTTCCAAAAGTGGCTGCTATTTTGTCCTGCCCACAAAATGGAAGCTGCATTTGGGTCACCACAGCATGGCCTAGGGAGAAACTCAGGGGTGAAATCCAGCAGGTTCTGACAGGTTCTGGAGAACCGGTAGCGGAAATTTTGAGTAGTTCAGAGAACCAGCAAATACCACCTCTGGCTGTCCCCAGAGTGGGGTGGGAATGGAGATTTTGCAATATCCTTCCCCTGTCACACCCACCAAGCCACGCCCACCAAGCCACACCATGCCCACCAAGCCACGCCCACAGAACCGGTAGTAAAAAAAAATGGATTTCACCACTGGAGAAACTGCTTCATTTTCCAACGTCAACAAGGTCTGTACAGTGCCATGGAAGCTTTCTGAAGCATTCAGAAGTTTCTTCAGCACTGTGGAGACCTCTTTAAGGCAGCAGGATGAAGCAGCTTGTCTGGTGACTACGATTTTGTTCCCACCCACTAATGGCCATTCAAAGTTACAATGACACTGCAAAAAATGACTTATCACCGTTGTTCACACTTACAACCACTGCAACTTCCCCATGGTCATGTGATAAAAATTCAGATGCTTGGGCAATATTTATGTCAGTGGCAGTGTCCCAGGGTTATCTGATCCTCTTTTGTGAATTTCTAATGAGCAAAGTCAATGGGGAAGCCAGATTCACTTAACAGAGTTACTAATTTAACAACTGTAGTGATTCATTTAACAATTGTAGCAAGAAAGGTTGTAAAATGGGTCAAATTTAAGTTAACAAATGTCTCACTTAGCAACAGAAATTTTGGGCTCAATTGTGGTCATAAGTTGTGGGCTATCTGTATAGTGTTTGAGTCAACTATATATCTACTTAATTGTCACACCATACAATGCTCACAAAATATTAACAAATACTTAATAATTTAATAAAAGACACCAACACAGAGGCCAAACATATTAACCAGCATGGCACATGGGATCATAGGAAAATTATTATTACCCAATTCTCAGTCCCCAGGTGGGATCTTTATATTCATCCCTGTAGATTAATTACTTAAATTGGGACATATATTCTCTCAAATATGGGGGCTCAGTGGTTAAAAACACTGAGTTTGTCAGCTGGAAAGCTCAGAGACCCATGGGTGAGCTCCCATTACTTGCCCCAACTCCTGCCGATCTAGCAGTTCAAAAGCATGCAAATGTGGGTAGATAAATGGGCACCATTTGAAAAATGCCTTGGTGTATATATGTATGAAAATGGTTTAAGACTCTTAGTGGACCCCAGTTGAACTGAGCAAGCATGAAATGCAGAAGTTGAAAAAGCTAGTGGAACCTAGTGCCACTTTACAAAACCCTAGGAAGATCACACCTGGAATACTGCATCCAGTTTTGGTCACCACACTACAAAAAACATGTTGAGACTTTGGAAAAAGTTCAGAGAAGAGCAACTAAGATGATCAAAAGCCTGGAGACTAAACCATATGAAGAATGGCTGCAGGTTTTGGGTCTGGTGAGTCTAAAGAAAAGAAGGACTAGGGGGGTGGTGACATGATAGCAGTATTCCAGTATTTGAGGGGCTGCCACAAAGAAGAGGGGGTCAAATTATTCTCCAAAGCACCAGAGGGCAGGACAAGAAACAATGGTTGGAAACTGATCAAAGAGAGAAGCAACCTGGAATTAAGGAGAAACTTCCTAACAGTGAGGACAATTAACCAGTGGAACAGCTTGCCTTCAGAAATCGTGGGCGCTTCATCACTGGAGGTTTTTAAGAAGAAACTGGACAGCCCCTTGTCTGAAATGGTATAGGGTCTCCTGCCAGAGCAGGGGGCTGGACTAGAAAACCTCCCAGGTCCCTTTCAGATTCTATTCTATTCTATTCTATTCTATTCTATTCTATTCTATTCTATTCTATTCTATTCTATTCTATTCTATTCTATTCTATTCTAATTCTAATTCTAATTCTAATTCTAATTCTATCCTTGCACTGAATTATGAGAAAGATTGTATTACTAGACAACTTAAGGTACAATGGATCCAGGGGTGGGTTCCACTTACCTTCCCCACTGGTTCGCATCGCGACGTCACATGAACACCCAGTCACATGATCACCAAGCCACCCCCACCCAGTCACATGACTGCCAAGCTACTCCCACCTGGTCACATGACCGTCAAGCCACTCCCACAAAATTAAGCCACACCCACAAAATTAAGCCATGCCCACAGAGTGGTAGTAAAAAAATTTGGAACCCACCTCTGCCTCAGTGTGACTGTGGTGCTCCTCGACAAAATATCCACCACATTGTGTCCGAATGTCCATCAAGAGCTTACACTGGCCCAATGTCTGATTTTTTCAACATAGACCATCCTGTCCTTGAATGGCTGGGTGGACTGGACATTAACATTTGAACTACTATAAGTTCATGTATTTGCCATACGCTAAATAAAATAAACTTACCACTGTTAAGAGATTTCAGGTTTGGGCCTTGGTTTCAAAAGAGGCAATTGTCACTTGGCCTTGGGCCTTGCTACCAGCCTACTCCCCTGCCATTTTCCCTTGTACCATGCCACCTATGGGTTTCCGGGAAGCGTAGTCAGAAATCATGACTGTGACTGATTATGGCAACACTGCATTTGCAAATACAACTAGTGTGAAGATCCTTGAAATTTCAATTACTTGGGAATGTAATTGGATTTTGGCTGCATTCTTTAAGTTAACCTAGTTGAGGTATCTTGATTAAAAAATTGTTGCTCCACATGATATATTGTTGCATTTCACTTACTTAAATGTTACAGACAGAAGGGTTTTATAATATATAAATAGATCCCCATGGGAAGTAATATTCCCACTGTATTCTGAACCAATATATTTTTGACATGGAATTTATTTTTCTATTTGTCATCCTGCTGCAATACTCTTTTTACACTATAGTACAGTGTTACTTTTCTTTAAAATGAGACATAGTTATAATTGAGGGGGAAGCTTGAAAGACCATACAGTATATCAGTGATGGCTAACCTTTTCGGCGCTGAGTGCTGAAAGTGCAAGCGCGCACACACCCATAATGCAATGCCCCGCCCCCACACATGCACGCACAACCCCTCTGCATGCGCGGCAGAGACCCAAAAACCAGCTGGCCAGTGGGAGGCGCGCGCGTATGCGTGGCAGAACTGAGCTGGGGCGACAGCTCGCATGCCCGTAGAGAGGGCTCTGCATGCCACCTGTGGCACGCGTGCCATAGGTTTGCCATCACGGCCATATATGGTTTATAATTTGTCTTTCTAGTCCCTTCATACAGTATTCCACATAGTTGAATGTTTGGTCAATGTAAGTATATCCATACAGCTGATTTAAAAGAAAAAAATATTGTTATTATTCACAGCTGCAGTCAAAATAGTGAAAGTTGAGGATACTCAATTAAAATTTGTACTGCAATTTGTACTGAGATTAGAATGGCTTCCATACAGTACGTTAAAAACGTATAAATACAACAACAATAGGTTATGAAATAAGTTATGTCAGAATGAGTTGGGGAACATCATGTGCCACATGAGGGAAGTAGCACCAAAAGTAGCACCCTGGCCAATATACATTGGCACAAAGAGATACTGTGGTATAAGTGTTTTCCTCAGTTTAAAATAATATTGAGAACAATAGTTAACAGAGTAAATGATCCACTTACCTTTTGAAATCAGGTGGTATGATGCTACTCTTTTCTCTTACTCAGACTGCCTAAAACAGAATCCCTTTAATGATACTTTGAGCTCCATGGCAGAAGAGTGGCAGGATAGAAATGAACTACTTAACTGAGTTGGAGGGTTTTGTTTTGTTTTGTTTATGTTTCAGCTAAAACCTGTTAGTGCCAAACATACTACTTCAGGCTTTATCAAAAAGACATTTTCTGCCTGAAGCAAAACACTAGAAAATATTTCCCATAAATCAGGTTGTATTGGATACTCAAACCTGATAAAATTAATACTCCAAATTTCTAGCCATGTTTCTGCACCAAGGCAGAAAATTCTGTAGTCATTTTATCCTTCCTAGAATTAAAAACATAGCAATACAGAATTGCATAAACAAAATGTTCTCCCATTTACTGTGTTTAAAATCAGCAACATAAATTTGCTTCTTCATACTATTTAATAAGGAGGTCTCTACATTTTGATGTGCAGTTGCCTTATCTTTTTCTGGGATATTTATTCATGTATTTTGCTTTTGCTTTGGATGTTTTAAATAACTTTGTAATCCATCTAGAAAACTCAGATAATTAGAAAGAATTATGAAACAAACATTTCTAAACATTTAATCTCAAGACTTATTTGATTAAACAGAAGTCATGTATCTTTGTTCTCAATACTATTCACATCCTATAGAAATATTTCATCTACTTTTAAGACCAGATTTTAAAATTGATCTTACAGCTGACTCTGAAGATTCACATGACTGATTGCAGCCCTTCACTGAGATCTCTGGAACACAATGACATATGGAGGGTACTAGGTGAACAGCGTAAGTTCCAACTTGATGGAATAATTCAACAATATCAATCAATATATTTAGGCAACGAGCTAGAATTTAGAGACATTATGGATGGAGAAAGTAACTCTTCTTCACTTCTCCCCTGTTGAAGGGGTTAATTGGGAATTATTTTCCCACTGGAGGTCCAATTATAACTCTGCTCATTGCCAGCTTGCCACCCTCTACTGAGCTCAGGGAATCAAAGGCTGGTTATCATGAATATTGAGCTGCTATAACCTCTGTCCCCTTTTATTAAAGTAGTATTGCCATGAATTTTTCAGTTAATCACACATTGGCTTGCAGAGGTCAAGAAACGGCAGCAGAAAAGAATAAAGTAAAATGGCATTATGCAAATAGATTTTGATTGAGTCAGAGTTTTCACCCAATAAAAGATAGAGAGAGCGCATTAAAATCACTCTAGACTAAAGTGTATTTATTTTCTGTAGGTTAGAAAGAGGTAAATTTAGGGTCCCAATATGAAGCCAGAAAGAGGAACACTGCCAGCAACTTAGGTTTCTGGTATCCCTGCTTTTCTCCCTTGGGAGAACAGAATGATGGCATCAAGGCTCTAAACTGGCCAATTGGCTGGAGGATGAAAGTTAGAAAGTGTAATCAGCTGCAGGGTTCTGCTTGAAGGGTGGCAAAGAAAGACTTTTTGGCATCAGCTTGTTGTACTGACCTTACTATTGCGATGCAGAGGTTTGCTTGCTCATCAACTTTAGAGTTTATATGTGAATGGAGAAAGAGTGTGCCAGAAAGACAGTGTGTGTCAGCCTTTTAAAAAATCAGTAAGCTCAGAATGAAGTCTTTTTCCACATAGTATACCTCTACCCTGAAATGACCAAATTTGGTAAAATGATTGCTGAAACAGTGATGGATGATTTAGTAAAATGATTTATCTTTTAAGAACTTTGGGTTTCATGTAGGGGTTTCCTTTGGATGTGTGACAACGTTTTGAAATATAGCGTCCTTCCTGTACTGATTGGACAGAACCAGAGGTGGGTTCCTACCGGTTCGGACCGGTTCTATAGAGCCGTTAGTAACTTGGCGGCCTGGGTCGCTGGAACCGGCAGCGACCCAGGCCTGCCACACCCCCGAGCCGGTTCTCTCAGTGGCGCCATAGGTGCCGCCATCTTGTTTTTTGCTTCTGCACATGCGCAGAAGCCTTTGTTTAGTACTGCGCATGTGCGCGCACAAAGCGCACATGCACCCGTGCAAACCACCCACGTGGCACGCGATGCCCGCCCGCCCGCACGTCGCGTCCCTGAGCAAACCAGCAGTAGAAGAATCCGGAACCCACCCCTGGACAGAACAGAAGATTGCCAAGAAAATTGAAGAGGGAATGCATTGACTGACAAATTCTGGGAATTGAAGTCCACAAGTTGTAAAGTTGCCAAGGTTGGAGACCCCTGGTCTAGAGGCAAGTTTTGGTCAAATTCTGCTTGCTAAATTTTGAGAACTCAGCAAAAATGGGGGAGGGGGTGGAGATGCTTATGATGAGTTTAAAAATGGCTGTTATCTGAAAAGGTGGTAGGATTCTTTCTTTAGAAGAAGAATGTAACTTCTCTATAGAAATGACTGCCTATGCCCGTGATGGCGAACCTATGGCACACGTGCCGGAAGTGGCATGCAGAGCCATCTCTCCGGGCACGCGAGCCGTTGCCCGTTGCTCTTCTGGGTTCCGGCGCGCCAGCCAGCTGGTCTTCACATGCGCGGGAGTGCCGGAAACCGGAAGAGCAGCCGCCCGGTGCGTATGCATGCGCTGGGAAGATGATCTTCTGGTTTCCGGTGCGCACATGCACACCGGCCAGCTGGTCTTTGCACACGCATGCGTGCCAGAAACTAGAAGACCAGGTGGCTTGTGCGCATGTGCGTGCCGGAAACCGGAAGAGCAGCCGCACGCACCTGGTGGCTGGCCTTCCAGTTTCCAGCACACACACGCGCTCCCGTTTCGGCACTCGGTGCCGAAAAGGTTCGCCAACACTGGCCTATGCTATCTTTCTTTTTGAGATTTGGAGCAAGTCCTGCACATGTGTTGGAAATCTTTGCAATTTCTGAGAAATTTTAGAGGGTTAGCTGCTCATAGGTTGGTGGTTAAAAGGCCTAGCTTCATCTGAGTTTAAACACTTTCCTTATTAAACAATAGAAGGAAAACAAGCCTCTCAGCAGACACTTGAAACAAATTATGTGGAAAATTATCTCAGGAAGAACTTAGCTCCATTCTTTCTGAATCACATTTCAGAATTCAGAATGTGTTGCGCTATGCCGTATTGAACAAACCAGAATAATTACCTTCAATCTTGTTTCCCTTGTCTACAATAAGTATAAGGTTAATGTTTTTTTTTTAAAAAAATACTATTTCTGCATGCTGCTTTTGTTTTATTTGTTGCATACCAGATGCATGGATCTCTAGGAAAATGTATGCATCTGGTATGCATATTAATGCTATTTGAGCTGCATTCATGCTCAAAACCCAACAATTACCACCCCCACCCCCATTCAGTTTGGTAAAATCTTTTTGGAGCTGAATTTTTTTTTATATTTTGAAAATGTTGATGTCATCTTCAACATTGAATACCTTATTCTTCACACCTCATTATTTCATTTAAAAATACTGATAACCTTACTGATCTTCAGGACAACAATATGTTATACTGAGTGAAACAGATTTAGTTGTTGTTATTGTCATTATTGTGGTTGTTGTTGTTGTTGTTGTTAATCTTCAATTTGATTCACAGTTTGGGACTGGTAAAAACTTAATGGTTGAAGTCCTAACCAAGGACCTAAGAGCTGTTAGGGTAGCGTCTGAGTATATGGGCAGGCTGGGATTTTTGGCAAAGTCAGAATATTCAGGTCTAATAAATTCAAAATTTCCATGTATCTAGGCAGCCCCAGAGGTAGGTTCCTCCCGGTTCGCACCGGTTCTATAGAACTGGTAGTAAACCAGTGGTGATGTCACGGAGCTGGTTCTGTCGGTGCCGGTCCGTGGACGCCACCATCTTTATTTGGAATTATTATTTTTTTGAAAAAAAAATATTTTTAGGGGGATTTTTTGCTGGTTTTTGCTTCTGCGCATGCACAGAAGCCGAGTTTTCGGCACTGCGCATGCGCCGCCATCTTGTTTTTGGCTTTTGGGGGGGGGGTTTTTTTACGAATTTTCATCACTGCCCATGACTGCCCATGTATTAATGGCTTTATTTATGTTTCCAGCATTCAGATTTGATTTTAATATTTTGAGGACCCTCCTGATGTATTCCTTTTGCGTTGACTCTATGACTTTTCCATTCAAGATGTTATCTGCTTCCGATATGCCTAGGTATTTGTAACCGACATCCTTTGCTAATGCTTTCATGATGCTTCCATTTCCCAGTTCTATTCCTTCTATATATTTTTTTCATTTTTCCTCGTTGCATGGATAGTATAGCACATTTTTCAAGTCCAAAGTTCATTCTGATATCGCTGCTGAACAGTTGAACTGTGTTGAGTATTGATTCAAGTTAAATGGGGCTTTTCGCATACAGTTTTAAGTCATCCATGTATAGTAGATGGTTTATCTTGCCATGTTGGCTTGAGATTTGGTAGCCCAGTTTTGTGTTTCGTAGGATTATTTCAGTGGAATTAATGCAATGTTGAACAGTAGTGGCGAAAGTGTGTCCCCTTGAAAGATTCCTCGTCTGATGTTGATTTCACCAATGTTCTCCCCATTTGCTGTTAGAACTGTTTTCCATATTTGCATATTTGCTTTCAAATATGTTGTTGTTGTTGTTGTTGTTATTATTATTATTATATAACCACCTTTTTATATATAATTCAAGGTGGCAAAAATACCAAATACTCTGCCTCTTGTTGTTCCCCACAACAACAAACATGTGAGGTGAGTTGGATTGAGAGAGAGTGAATGGCGCATAGTCACCACACCGGCTTGTATGCCTAAGCAAGGACTAGAATTCACAGTATCCTAGTTTCTAAGCCAGCAAGTGTGAACAATGACACTACACTAGCTAAGTACTAGCTATTAAGAGGCACCCAACAACTGTTTTCATCCTTTTTGGGACTCTTCAGCCTTGGGCATCCTCCATATTAGCTGTTCCTCTCTTTAATGGATTTGAACTCACAGTACTCATGTAGTTCTTCCTACTACTCAGTATCTAATAAAATTTATATAGTAAAGCTACGTAAGTCATTCTTAAGGGTAAACAATCTTGAGGTCAATGAGACCAATAAAAATCATAAATATTCTCTATTATGAAAGCAAATAGGAAAACAGAAGGCAGGTCTTCATGGATTCTATGAAACCTATTAAAATCAACGGGACAAATAAATTTTGGGTGAATTAGAATATGGACTAAATCTGAATGTGATATTTTACTTTTATCTCTGTTTTTTGTTCTTTAACTTGATCAAACTGATGTTCCTAACTGGCGTTATTATCCAAAAGATGGCGGTGGGAACTAGAGGGCCAGCTACACTCGACTTTCATCCCTATTAGTAAGAATTAAGTTGTGGAAAGCAATATCAATAGCCATAGCACTTAGACTTATATACCGCTTCACAGTGCTTTACAGCCCTCTCTAAGCGGTTTTACAGAGTCAGCATATTGCCCCCAACAATTTGGGACCTCATTTTACCCACCTCAGAAGGATGGAAGGCTGAGTCAACCTTGAGCCTGGTGAGATTTGAACTGCCAAATTGCAGTCAGCCGGCAGTCAGCAGAAGTAGCCTGCAGTACTGCACTCTAACCACTGCGCCACCATGGCTCATAAGTGTAAGAAATTTGGGGGAAAGTGATCATGTCATACTTGAATTCAACATGATGCAGGCACAGGTAACTGTCAGGTCCCTTAGATCCCTATAGGGATGCTGCCATTCAGGTGGGAAGGGGACCGTGGATGCTCCTTTACAAACTCTTTCTTGTTTCGTGTCTTCCTGTCACTTTGATGTACCTGCTTGGGAAAGGGAGGGGGAAGGATTGGCCTGGGGCCATCTGTTTTGTCTCAGCTCCGAAAAAAATGAGCAGAGCAGCACCTGATCACCTTCTTATCACCTTCTCAGCTCGAGTTCTCACAACAACTTCGCACCTGTGGATTGGCTGCGGATTGGCTTGCATCGAACTGCACATAGGGGAGGGGTTTTCTGCAGCGTTTAACCTAATGGTTCTGAGCGGGAACTTCAGATCTGCCTTGCTTTACTTGCTATCACTTTCTCTCAATAAAAGTTTCCTTTTGAAATAATGCCTGTTTCAAGAGTTCTGCTTTCTTGAAAAGAGAGGAGAGGCAAGTCCTTACAGTAACTGAACAAAGTCAAATTATTATTTCAGACTTTAAGAGAGCTGATTCCAACAAACTAACAGAAAAAAAATCAGTTCAGGATGTTTGGGAAACTGAAAAAAGAGAGAATAAAGGCCCAAACAAACACAATGCAACAGAGAAAGAAAAAACAGAGACTCTAGAGGAAACCAGCATTGTTGCACAAAAAGCTCTATGAAAATCTGAGGAAAAAAGAACAAACATAAAAATGGAAAGAGGGGCATTAAAACTAGAACAAAATACCAGCAAATAGCCCAAATCTGCAAGAATGGAATCAGGAAGGCTAAGGTTCAGAATGTACTAAGAATGGCTGAACTAAGAACTACGTGCCAAAAATAACAAAAAAAAAAAGTTTCTTTCAATATGTAAGGAACAACAAGAAAGTCAAGGAAACAACTGATCCACTAATGAGTGAAGATATAAGAAGGTTTATCGGCAGCTGTCAAGTCTGAATTTGTTTGGGGTGTGGGATTCTTTGTATCCTTGGGCATCCTGGCATGCATTCAGTTTGACACAGCTTGGAGCTGGAGGTGGATGGAGCCTTCAGTCAAAACATCATTCCTAGCTGATGAGTCAACCACATTCCACTGACTGGCTGACCAGAGGAGGAGGAGAGATGTCGCCAGGAACCAGCTCCCATCTTGGTTGGACAATGTGACAGTTGTTTTGGAAACTTGAGAAAACTGAAACTTATATTGGAGTGAAAAGCCCGGGACCTTTAGTACTGGCTTTTCACCAGTAGCGCCAAGATGGTGTATCTAAATAAATTTGTACTTTGAGGAAAAGCAATGCTCGGAGTTCGATTTGTATTGGATGCATTACTTGGAGCCTGACAGCAGCATGGTGAAAGTGGAACTGCTCAATTCCTTCTTTCCATCTGTCTTCATGGAAAAGGGAGAAACAATCCAACTTATCAAAAGCAGCTCCATGGGACACAGAGCAGGAATAAAGGTCAAAAGAGGTAAGAAATTGGTAAAATAACACTTCTCCATCCTAAATGAGTTCAAATCACCAGGACCAGAATTACAGAATTACAAAATACATCTCAGGGTTCTGAAGGAGCTAGCAGATGAGATCTTGGAACTACTGAACAGACTCTTTCAGAACTCTTTCAGAACACAGAGGAACTGTCAGGGGACTGGAAAAGAGCTGATGTAGTTCTGGTCTTCAAAAAGGGGAAAAAAGTGGATCCAGGAAACTACAGATCAATCAGCTTGACATCAATATTCAGGAAAATTCTGGAAAAGAAAACCAAGCTGCAGATTTGTGAGCAGCTAGAAATGAACAAAGTGAGTACTAAAAGCCCAGAGGTGGTATTCAGCCAGTTCTATCCGGTTCGCCCGAACCGGTAGCAGAAATCGTGGGTGGCCCCGTGCACCCACCCTGGCTCTATGTTGTGCTTTTTAGGCACGTTTTTGAGGCCGGGCGCATGCGCGGAAGGGTGTGTGCATGTGCGCGCGCGCTCACATTTGCGAACTGGTAGGGAAGGTAAGTGAATACCACCCCTGTAAAAGCCATAAGTTTGTTAAAAACAAGTCATGCCAAAAAAATCTGATTTCCTTCTTTGATAAAGTAACTAAATTAGTGGACCAGGGAAATGCTGTGGATATAGTATACTTAAACTCAGTAGGGCATTTGACAAAGTGGACCACAGCCTATTTCTTGGTAAAATCCCTGACCAAGTGCACTCAGTGTGCAGTCCTGAATGGGATTACATCTACATGGAAGAAAGCATGCAGTGGGGTATATCAAGTTTCTGTCTTGGCCAGTATTGTTCAACATCATCATAAATGACTTAGATGAGGGGAGTTCATTAAATTTGAAGATGACATCAAGCCGGGGTGGGGGGGGGATTGTTAACACTTTGGAGGATAGACTCAAGATTCAGAAAGATCTTGAGGGTTGGACTAGAAGACCTCCAATTCTCTTCTAGCCCTATGATTCTATGAGTAAATTTATTTATTCAGGAGCTTTTGCTGATTGATTTTGTCTAATGTTTGGGAAGGAAGTATATAATGTCTATTTAGTGTGTTCATCCATGTCTTTCTGGCAGCGATTCTCTTGAAAGTAGAATATTAGGTAAGTCTTTCTTCCCGAGTCTGAGATAGGCTTAAGTTATCATGAGAAACAGTTGCATTTTCTTTAAGCCAAATAGCTGGCACGGGGCCAGGTTACCTATAGAACCCTCTTCATCCATTACATCAGCCCAATCCACCTGGTCGGGTAGGGAACATAGACTGCAGACCAAGAATTCTGACTGGCAGGGTCCATGAAGAGAGCCTTTTCTCCTGGGGAACACTCAGGGATGGGCTTCAAAAATTTTAGCAAGGGGTTCTCTGCCCTGTTTCTGGGTGGGTGTGGCCATGGTGGGTGTGGCCTAGTCGACCTCCTGCACCATGGTGTGTGTGGGGGGGCATTTTTGCCCTCCCCGGGCTCCGGAGGCTTTCCTCGAGCCTCCGGAAGGGCGAAAACGTCCTCCCCAGGCTCCGGAGGCCCTCGGGAGGCCAGAAACGGGCCTGTTTCCGGCCTTCACGAACTTCCGGTAGGCCCGTTTTTCACCCTCACCGAGCCTCCGTGTGCACCCTGCACTTACCTGCACCCAAAACAGGCTGCATGGGGACTCCTGGGAGGGGCGGGGTGGGCGGGGCCAGCCAGGAGTGGGATTTGGGGGTTCTCCGAACTGTGCAGTATCTTAGCTAGAGGTTCTCCCGAACCTCTGCGAAGACCCAGCAGCCCACCCCTGGGAACACTCTCTCTCCAGAGATGAGGTAGGCCCCAACTCCTGGTTTTCAGGAAAGGTGTAAAAACATGGCTTTGTGGTCTTGCTTCAGTTGCACATCCACGAGGCAAGTTGGTGCACATCCACCACCTTTTAATTAATGTTAACAATTCTCGCCTCTTTTAAATTGTATATATTGTTTTTATGCTGTTAACATTTTATTGCACCTTGTCCAGACTCCCTTTGTGAGGGAGATGGGCAGTTCTTAAATATGATATATAAATAAGCTACCAACAACCAATTATAGCTTAAATGTGTGTGTGAAATTTGTTATAGTAATCCCCCCTTAACAATACTAATTGAAACCAGGTCTGTTGCTAAGAAACCGTCATAAAGTGCAATGTCATGTTTTCACATTGATTTATGATGGCAATTCCAGCAGTCTCAGTTGCCGCTGTTAGGCAAATCCTGCACAGTCGCAGCATTCCATGGTCACGTGATTACTATCTGTGACCTCCTGTTGACTTCTCCCTTGACTGTGGACTGTATGGACCATTTCAAGGCATTTAGGTCTCCATTATCACAACCTCTTAGCTTTTGCTTTAAATCTATGCTTCCAATGGATTTTCAATACATTCCTTTGAGTGGGTTTTTTTTTTTCTACTGCTGTTCAGTCATTTAGTTACTTCCAACTCTTTGTGATGCCAAATATGTCATTTTGTCAGGACTATCTGTCATTAATTAGTCTTTGTAAGCAAATACTGTATCCTCAATGATACATCTAACTATCATGACTTTTCTTGACCTTTTTTTTCCCCTGTTGCCTTTGATTTTTGAAACATCAGAGTCTTTTCAAATGTCTGTTCTCTTTGCACTATTTGTCAAAAGTATTTAACTTTTAACTTCATTGTTACTGCTTCCAGTGAGCAATTTGGTTTTACTTCATCTAGTTTTGAATGAGTTGTTCTTCTTGTAGTCCAGGAGTGTCAAACTCAAGGCCCGCGGGCCGAATCCGGCCCACGGGGTGCTTAGATCTGGCCCACAGGGCTGACCTGGAAACAACCAGCCCGCGGCCCTCCCGAGCTCCCTTTTCACTGGCAGAAGGTTGCAGGAGGCCATCACAGCTGAAAATGGAGCTGGTGAGGGCTGCAGGCATGCCTCCTGAGCTCCATTTTCACTGGCAAAGGGTTG
The DNA here is from genome assembly GCA_003457575.1 of Thermophis baileyi. NCBI lineage: Eukaryota > Metazoa > Chordata > Lepidosauria > Squamata > Dipsadidae > Thermophis > Thermophis baileyi. The sequence continues at coordinate 6,056,439 of QLTV01014916.1, read as the reverse complement.
CAGGAAGCCGTCGCAGGTGAAAACGGAGCTGGTGAGGGCTGCAGGCATCCCTCCCGAGCTCCCTTTTCACTGGCAGAAGGTTGCAGGAGGCCATCGCAGGTAAAAACGGAGCTGGTGAGGGCTGCAGGCATCCCTCCTGAGCTCCATTTTCACTGGCAAAGGGTTGCAGGAAGCTGTCGCAGCTGAAAATGGAGCTCAGGAGCCCGTTTTCACTGGCAGAGCACTCAGGCCACCACAGCCCTTGACACGAGTGACGTCAAGCTGGCCACGCTCACCTTGGCCATGTCCACCCTGCCCCCCCCCAGGTCAAACACAACCCTGATGCGGCCCTCAATGAAATCGAGTTTGACACCCTTGTTGTAGTCAAAAGTATTCTTAACAATCTTTTCCATGACAATGCTATGAAGACATCAGTTTTTCTTCCCAGCCTTGTTGTGGGGAAAAAAAAACTTCATTCAGCCTTTGGAATTATAAGTTCTCGACTTATAACCATTTGTTTAGTGACCATTCAAAGTTACAACAGCACTGAAAGGTGACCATTGCAGCATCCCCATGGTCACATGATCAAAATTTGGACACTTAGCAACTGGCATGTATTTATGATGGTTGCAGTGTCCCAGGGTCATGTGACTACCTTTTAGGGGCAGCATAGCAGGGCTGCTGTTATGCTAAACTGCATGTTGCTTGCTGTTAGCAGCCATTGAAACGGGGAGAGGGCATTGGGTATATGAGAGGGAGGGTTGCCTGGGGACACCATGAAGAAATGAAACCAAGCCTCGGACTGTCCCATGAGAAACTCCGGCTGCTTCAAGGACAAGAAAGAAATTCCAGCTGCAGACAGAGACTGTTTCCCAAAACAATTTGTTAGCACCTAATTGGATACTTCTTGATAACCAGGGGGTGGAGGGGGACATGGAAAAGTACTTTGGATGGGAAAACCTCAGATCCAGCTTCGCTTCTTCTGTAACCATTTGGCTTTAAAGTTAAAGTATACCTAGTACAGTATACCCGGTAAAGTTTTTCTTTTCTAACTGACCAAGTTGGGATACCTACTCTGATACTATCACAAAAGATCTCTTCTTTCCATAGCTCAGTTCTTATCTATAAACAAATATTTAAACTCATTCAATCCTGGTCAGCAAAAATCAATTAAGAATTTCCAGAAACTATATATATTTATAGTTTCCTCTTCTGTCATTCCTTTTAAATTCATTTTTATAGTGGCAGATAATCTTCTTTTTTGAGTGCATAGTTCCAAAATATCTTTGAATTCATGCAAAGTTAAAGTATTTTGCTCAGTTCTCTATTAACAGGTCTCTTCTACTATAACGATAATCTTTAATTCTTTCTACTTCTAATGCCCAACCTTTAAGTCCTATTTTATATTGTTTGTTTGTTTTAATTATCAGCATTTCCCGATGGGAAGATTTCTTATGCTTAATTTCAAAGTCTTCATATATTTTTATATATATATACTTCAACCACAACAATACATGAGCACACTATAGATACAAACTTAATGTAAACCGCTCCAAACTCGACTGCAGAAAATACGACTTCAGCAACAGAGTGATCAATGCCTGGAATTCACTACCTGACTCTGTGGTTTCTTCCCCAAACCCAAAAAACTTTAACCTTAGACTGTCTACTGTCGACCTCACCCCATTCCTAAGAGGTCTGTAAGGGGCGTGCATAAGCGCACCAGCGTGCCTACCGTCCCTGTCCTACTGTCCTATTGTCCTCATCTATCTGTATTCGCCTTGATTATGTTTATGTTTATACCTATACCTGCTATCTTGTACATGTTTGACAAACAAACAAATAAATAAAATAAATAAATAAAATATTTTTAATAAAATTCTAAGCAACCTATAGGAAGGATCTTGTAATTAATTTCAAAATCTTATTTCAAATCCTTCTGGCCTCTGAGTGCATTTGTAACTTTCTAGTATCAATGCTCTAATCACCCTTTGGCTGTCTGTTTCAAAATAAGACTTTTTAAAAGTCCTTAAACATGCATAAAATGATTTTCACTAAGAATTGAAGGAAAATCACCCAGTGTAATGAAGCTTGCCATTCGGAAGGTCGGAAGCATAGCAATAGCACTTAGACTTATATACCGCTTCATAGTGATTTTACAGCCCTCTCTAAGCGGTTTACAGAGTCAGCCTCTTGCCCCCAACAATCTGGGTCCTCATTTTACCCACCTCGGAAGGATGGAAGGCTGAGTCAACCTTGAGCCTGGTGAGATTTGAACCGCCGAACTGCAGCTAGCAGCCAGCTGAAGCAGCCTGCAGTGCTGCACTCTAACCACTGCGCCACCTCGGCTCTTTGACAGCATGCCATCTCTGTCACGGCACCTTGGAACAGCTTCCCCCTGGAGATACAAATGGTCATGACCTTGTTGAGCTTTGGGAAAGCTGTGAATACCCGGCTTTTTCCCCAGGCCTGGGATCAGGATATTCATGGAGTTGGTATGGGGTATATATGTGAATTTTATCAGAACCTCAAAGCTATTTTGACTTTTTTTAGTGTACCATGTTTTATTCTGTTCACTGCCCAGAGTTTCTTCTAAATATAGGCTTTTAACGTCTATTTCATTCTGACTGAGATGCCGGCCATGTTGCTTCAAAACTGGCCCAGAGAGTTCAAGAATTTCTTGGATTTAAATATTTTTTTTTTAGGTGCAAACTACTTTAATGTATTGCTGAATACAGCAAATATCAGGTGCTTGAAAAAATGACAATGAATGGGGTGAGGAATGTATAACTTGAAATATTACTGCTGTTTATAGAGATTCTCACAAGAATATTAATTCTATGTAATTTCCACCTCTTCTTTCTTCTCAGCCTTCTTTTTTTGTCTGAGTTTGCTGCTTCTTGATTAAAATGTTGACTTTAACTTGGAATTAACCTGATGAATGTAATTGAAAGTAAAATGCCTCTGATCAGCACTTTGTGTGATGAGTACAGATGGATTGAGAAAGAAAGCTTTCAGATTGAATATACTTCGCTTGCTCAGTTGCTAATGGCTCCGTTTACTGGTACCTGCCTCACTGACTGTCACTGTTTAGGGTGGTTAATGATGATACACAGTCTATACTTTCAAGAGATAATAACAATAAATAAATAAATGCAGCACATACAATGCTGTTGCAAAGAATTTTTCTTCCTTTAGACATAAAGCTTGAGAAGCAGAAATGGGTTGGGGAGGACATATCCTGCCGTCTCTGGGGTGTCAGATAAAAAAGCATTTCTAATTTTAAAATGCTACGGTACAAACATTGGAAAAATCCTGCCTTTGCTTAAGACCGTAGAGACCCATTGGCAATTGAGGTAAAACTCTCAGACTATTAAAGTGGATGAACCAATATCTGATTCAGATATGAAGCACAATTCTTCATTTCTAGTTCCAAAAGTATCCTACTAGTCATCAGTATGAATTTCAGTGGCTCCAATCTTACCAGGCCTTCAGTCAGAGGAGGACTGGAGCGTGATGGTAAGACCAGGGGTGAAATCCAGTAGGTTCTGACAGGTTCTGGAGAACCGGTAGCAGAAATTTTGAGTAGTTCGGAGAACCGGCAAATACCACCTCTGGCTGGCCCCAGAGTGGGGAGGGAATGGAGATTTTGCAGTATCCTTCCCCTGCCATGCCCACCAAGCTACGCCCACCAAGTCACACCATGCCCACCAAGCCACGCCCACAGAACCGGTAGTAAAAAAAATTGAATCCACAGAATTGGATAAATTCAAGTTTCCCATGTCAAAAATAGGATAGGGATTGGTTAGAATAGATGAAAAGCTGAGCAACTGGCAATCATGATAGTAGGAGTACCTTTTCTTAACTCAATCTAATTCAGAATAACTGTGTCCTTTCCATTCATTCATTTCCAGCGATCTTCAGATTAGAGTAATGTAATGGGTGCACAGCTTTAATATCTTCATTATTTTTTCTGCTTGACAAAGTGAAATAACTGAATCCCAGAATTTACATATAACAATTACCTTAGCTAATGATTACTCTAGGTACTCCATTTCCATTTTCTCTTTTTCCAATCTACTGTATAAAATGTCTTATAAAAGTGAATACGGGGCATCCTTAGAATCAAGTAAAAGGTGTGTGAATATAGTTTTAATAAATATTTACATAGGCAGAATGCAACTATTATTGGTGTCCTATTTGATGTCAGAACTATTTTCAATAACTGCAAAATTAGATAATTGAAATGAAAGAGTCCCATGTCTTTCAGATTGGAAATGGCTGCTTTTCTCATTACAGATAAGCCCCCTCTTAAAAAAAAAAACCTGACAGAAACTTATAAACAACTTAGGATTCACATTGGGGAAGTTGACTCTCTAGGATGAACAGGCAATCCTACTCATTGAGACTCTCAGCTGTTGTCATATATTACATCAAGCTGAGAGTTTGGCCCATTGACTTTTAATGGATCCACAGTAGAGAATTATAAGCTGAATTGGGTTCTGCCTCATATATTCTTAGCAAATGCATGAATAAAGTTCCATCCGTAAAGTTTTCATTAGTGATATAATGGACAAAATGTAAGGAAGAGACAGCTGGGGCTACTCGTTTCAGGTGCACTGTTTTGCAACATTGCAAGCTTTTTTTTTTTTTTTAAATATTTTTATTAATCAATTTTCTTCATTTTATATCACAATTTTCATTTTTACAGCACTTCGGTATCAGTATACCTCATATGTACATACAGGTTATTTTCATTTTTCTTCCCTTTTTACATACTAACTAAAGATGACTAAAGATTGGCAACATATATTAATCTATACACTGTGTGATTGCTATATTTATATAAATATATATATTGCATTTTTATCACATCTTATCCTACTTTAACATCATTAGTCTTTGCTTCTATTCTCTAACCAGTTGTACCATATATTCCAAATCAAATAATATTCAGGTTCTCCTCTTTCTTTTATTTCCATTGTCAGCCTATCCATCTCAGCGCATTCTAGCACTTTCTTTACATTGCAAGCTTTTTGCGAGAGGTAGTGGAAGAAATTGTATTAGTTTTGTTTTGTTTCTGGCTGGTAACAGAGTAGAATTTTTGGAAGAAATATTGAATGTATAGAATGGAAACTAATCCACAGTGGGGGCAATACTAGGAGGGATTTTGCAGGCATGAAGAAAGCCAACCTACTTAGAAAAAAAATCCAGATTCAAGCCTAGAAGAAGGCAATGGCAAACTATTTGTGGTCTGTGGACATAATATATTTAGACTTCAGCAAGGCATTTGACAAAGTAGACCACAACCTACTTGGTAATCTAGAAAAATGTGGGATAGACAGCACCACCACCAGATGGATTTGTAACTGGCTGACAAATCATACTCAACGAGTAGTCCTTAATGGTACTACATCTACATGGAGGGAACTAAGCAATGGGGTACCACAAGGATCTGTTCTGGGCCAAGTACTTTTCAATACCTTTATAAATGACTTAGATGAGGGAATAGAAGGGGAACTCATCAAATTTGCAGATGACACCAAGCTGGCAGGACTAGCCAACACCCAAGAAGACAAGCTCAGGATCCAAAAAGATCTTGACAGACTTGAACAATGGACCCTATCAACAAAATGAAATTTAATGTGGAGAAAAGCAAGGTTTTACACTTGGGCAGAAAAAACCAAAGGCACAAGTATAGATTAGGCAAAATCTGGCTCAAAAACAATAACTCTGAGGGACCTTGGAGTTCTAATGGACGATCGCTTAAAAATGAGCCAACAGTGTGTGGCAGCAGCCAAAAAAGCTAATACACTA
>QLTV01014916.1:6039842-6050580 GCA_003457575.1 Thermophis baileyi | reverse complement strand
CTACTATCTAAGAGATGAAGACTCCTTTATAAAGCCTTCGTAAGGCCACACCTGGAATACCTGCATCCAGTTTTGGTCCCCACATTACAAAAAAAGATGTTGAGACTTTGGAAAAACGTGCAAAGAAGAGCCACTAAGATGATTAACGACCTGGAGACAAAAACATATGAAGAACAGTTGTAGGAATTGGGTATGACCAGTCTAGGGAAAAGAAGGACTAGGGTGACATGATAGCAGTATTTCAGTTTTTGAGAGGCTGCCACAAAGAGGAGGGGATCAATTTATTTTCCAAAGCACCAGAGGGCAGGACAAGAAACAATGGATGGAAACTAATCAAAGAGAGAAGCAACCTGGAATTAAGGAGAAACAGAAAGTGAGGACAATTAACCAGTGGAACAGCTTGCCTTCAGAAGTTATGGGTGCTTAATCACTGGAGGTTTTTAAGAAGCATTGGACAGTCACTTGTCTGAAATGGTATAGGATCTCCTACTTGAGCAGGGGGCTGGACTGGAAGACCTCCAAGGTCCCTTCCAGCTCCCTTCCAGCTCTATTCTGATATTTCTCTATTATCCAAGAAGCTTGGATGAGAAGCAAAACATCTTCAAAGAAAACACAAGAAACGTGTTGCCTCCTGAAAATGCACCTTTGGGACAACCAACCACCTTTGGGACATGACCTGGATGACTTTTAGCTATACAATTTGGGATGAACACCCTTTGAATGGTGTGGGAGTAGGAATGGTTTTCCAGAGAAAAATTGCAGACTACAGGAATCTGGAGCACTACTCAGGTGACCCTGAGGACACAGATAAACCTCCAAGTGCTTCAACGACCCTCTAAAACAGTATGCAAATAAAAGAGGGTGATGAGTGGAAAACTGCCTTCAACTGCCCTGGGCAGCTTCCAATTCAAAGTAATGCCCTTCGGGCTACAGGGAGCCCCTGCAGTCTTCATGCAGCTGATAAACAAGGTACTGCATGATCACCTGTACAAGGGAGTCCTAGTATACCTGAACAACATTCTCATCTTCACTGAGACTTTAGAGGAGCACATCAAACTGGTGCGCCAAGTCTTGAAAAAGCTCCTCGCAGCTAAGCTATATGCAAAGCTGTCAAAGTGCGAGTTTCACAAGACCAGCCTAGACTACCTGGGCTACTGAATGTCAAAGGAGGGGGTGGAGAAGGATCCAGCCAAAGTGAAAGCAGTCCTAGACTGGCAGCCCCCACGCACTAGAAAGAGCTTCATGGGCTTTGCCAATTAATCACTCAAAAGTGATTAAAAAGATGAGGTTTGAGTCAATGAAAGGCTTAGCACCCGTTACTTCCAGCTGATCACAAGTGGGTGCAAAAATCAATTGTTGAGAAGACATATGGACAATCTCCAGATCTGTCTTTGTTCCAGAGAGAATTTTGACAGTCTGCACCTCACATCCAGCTGCTTTTTTTGGCTGTAATGTGCCTGCAATGTGTGAAGAAAAATGTAAACGTTTGTTTACCTTGCCTCACCAAACGTTTCCCTAATGTTTGGGATTTTATTAGTACTTTGTTAGAAATTCTGTATATAGCCCTACAGAACAAACAAAATGCAGTCCACATGGGTCTTTCTGCTTAACTGCAACAGGAAACAGGAAACTACTCAGAACAAAAAGACATAGAGTATACCCATAGATGCAAAGTTATAAACACTGCCATCTACTGGTTGGCTGTAGTTGTTACACAAAATACATGAAAACATGTATTCCAACACTCCTACTCAACAACTATTCTTTATGTTGGTCCCATTTCGGATTTTAGTTCTATAAATCTATTTCTTTTGCTTCTTCTTGCTGTCCTGACTGTCCACAGTGACTGTCCGAGAGGCTGGCACTGGGGCTGCTGGACAGAGGTGGGCTGCTGCCTGGTCGGACCGGTTCAGGAGAACCGGTAGTTCCGACCACCGACGGGGCCTGCCCACCCGCCCCGGCGCTAGCCTGTCCTATTTATCTCACTCTCTGGCTTTCTTCCCCACCTTCCCCATGATTGCCGCGCCTCACCTGCTCTAATCACCGCGGCTGCCTGAGGTGATTAGTTTTGTGTTTGAAGCTGCACGAAAGTGAGAAAGGTGCGCGTGCGAGCGTAACTTGCGTGCGCGCTCAAATTTCCGGCAAACCGGTTGTTAACGTATGTGCAGCCCACCTCTGCTGCTGGGGCTCTGACTGGGCTGGGCTGGAGGACCAGGGCAGCAGCTGCAGCCTCTTTTGGCTTCTCCTTCCCATCTCTAGGTTTTTTCCTGGGGTGCTGTCCTGTTTTAGCAGTTCACTAAGAGATGTCATCTCTTCATCAGCAGCTATGATTCACTTTTGTTTCTCATGGGTTGGAGGTTTTTGCATCTCATCCCATGAATCTGGCCCTGGTTTTGATGGTACGCAAGCAACATAGGACATATGTTTGGCTGGGATGCCTTTGTTGCTTCTGGTGGATTTCCTATCTTCTGTTATGTTTTCTTCTTCTACAGTATTTGGATAGTCTGCATTAATTTCTATTTCTATGTCACTTTGTTGCTTATCTTCATGTGACACTGATGTGAAATTTCCTTCAGTTTGAAGCGTTTGTGTTACCGTGTTTCTCCAAAAAGACGACCCACCTTGAAAAGAAGCCTATCATGTTTTTGAGCGCATGCGATCAAATTAAGCACCACCCACAAAATTAGCCCTAATTAAGACCCTGCCCACCCCGGGGTGCAGGGGGTGGGGCGAGGCACACAGGTAAAAAATAAGCTAGGGTGGGGATGGGGGTGTAGAGCTGCCCTACTCACCAGGCCTCACACACCCTGACACCTGCCTCGCCTTCTTCTGTGCGAGGTGAGTCAATAATTAGAACCCTCCAAAAAGAAGGCCTAGCCGTTTTTTCAGGGGTCAAAAGAAAATAAGACCGGGCCTTCTTTTTGGAGAAACACGGTAGTTCATAAATTTTTGAAGTTTCATTGACAATTACACTTCTATTGAAGGTTACCTTGTTTGCATCTTGGTGTAAAATTCTGTATCCCTTATGAAATTCACTGTAGTATACCTTCTTTTGCACAAGCATCCCATTTTGTACGTTTTTCTTTTGGGATGTGCACATAGGCTTTGCTTCCCAAAAAAATTTAGATGGCTCAAATTCCGGGCTTTTCCATCCCCACAGTTCACATGGAGTTTTCTCAGTTGATTTTCCTGGTAGTCCATTTTGGATAAAGCATGCTGTCATAATTGCCTCCCCCCAGTATGTGGTTGGCATATCTGCATCAAACAGCATAGTTCTTCCATTCTCACATAGAGTATGGTCCATTCTTTCTGCAACCCTGTTTTGTTCTGGGTTGTAAGGTACAGTAGTTTGAAATATGCCATGCTTTCTGAGAATCACCTGTGTGTTTTCACCTGTATATTCCGTTCCATTGTCTGTGCACATTGTCTTTGCCAAATTTGTTGCTTACTTGAGCCAAATACTGTTCACGTTTCTCTGGTACTTCATTTTTGTTGTGTAACAGATATAGCATAGTATACTTGGTATAATCATCTATAAAAGTGAGACAATACCTCTTCTTTCCTGGAGTCAATGTTTTCATTGGACTGCAAAGATCTGAATGAATTAAGTCCAGAGGGTTTTTTTTAAAACTCTGCTTTTACTCTGCTTTGGAAAGGCTTTTCTTGTCACTTTTCCTTTTATACTGCTGGTGCATTTCATTATTTGATCACAGGGACTAATTTTTATGCCACTTGCAGAGTCATTCTGAGTTAATTCCTTTATTATGTCAGGACTTCTGTGCCCAAGTCATCTGTGTGAATGCAGTTTGAATGTTTTTCCTCCTTGGCAGTATTAAGGACCCAGATTGTTGGGGAGAAATATGCTGACTCTGTAAACCGCTTAGAGAGGGCTGTAAAGCACTATGAAGCGGTATATAAGTCTAAGTGCTATTGCTATTAATCACCTTATTGCAGCTCAGCTGATCTAGTTCATCTGTAATTTTAACCTTTGAAAGTAAGATATTCCCTTTTGTGATGGCACAACTGTCCCCTTGGAAGATGACTGCATTGCCTTGTTTTGTGAGCTTCTTCACTGACAAAAGATTAGTTTCAAGAGCAGGGACATACAGGACATTTTTCACAATTATCTTTCTGTTGACACTGTGGGAAATAGGACAGTAAAGAAAACCATCTCCTATTCTTTCTGATTATTATTTGCTCATTAGCTGTGCGATTTCTTCTGTTTTACTCTGGTCAAGGTGAATAAAGAATAAAGAAATTTCTGTCATGTATCTCCTGAATCAACACCACATGTTTGCAAAGATGAGGTTGCAATGTTTGGATTGAAAAATATATTCATTATCTGAAGCCAACCCAGTTTCTTCCTTCACACTTTTTGCCTTTTGTAGTTTAATTTGTTTTTGCATTCTAGCTTTTCAGATTCTCCAACCTGCTTTTAGATGGCCTTGTTTCTTGCACACGGAGCACTCACTTGTTTCTTGCTGCATGTTACTGTTTTTCTTCCTATTTTTCATCTTTAAAGCAAGCTCTGCTACAGAAGCACCGTCCCAATTTATGCTTTCTGTTTTACGCTTATATTCATCCATAAGCTTGCCCTTAACATATTCCAATGTCAGTTCATCATCTGGACGTGCACCAAGTGCTTGTGACAAGTTCTTTCATAACTTTTGGTAAATCACTAAGAAATAGTGCTGCGACGTGAAAATATTTTTACTTCTTCTCCAATACTGCTCAGGGGTTCAACCATTTCCAAGGTGTGCCTTATGTAATCCTGCATAATCTGGCCTTTCATCAGCTTGGTTTGGTACAGCTTTGTAATCAAATACAGTTTATTGCCGAGATTAGCTCTTTCATGCACCTTTTATAATCCTTCCCACATTTCTTTAGCAGTTTCACATTTAAATACAGTGTGTGTGTGTGTGTGTGTGTGTGTGTGTGTGTGTGTGTGTGTATCGTGCACTGATTTTTCTGATCTTTCTCTATCCACTCATCTGAAGGGTGTTCTGGCCTAACTTCATTTATACATTTCCATGTACCTTCTCTTATTAGCAGCATCTTCATCTTGAATTTCTAAGACTGGTCGTTCCGGTTTGTCAGATTTGCAAATGAAAGCTTTGTTGCAGCTGTGTTACTGGCCATTTTCTTTTATTCTGTTGCAGTCTTCTTTCTGTCACTGTGTCTTGCACTTATTTGCTGTAGCTGGCTATGACTGGGCCCATAACCTATTAGAAATTCTGCATATAGCCCTACAGAACAAAGTGCACAGTCCACATAGGCCTTTCTGCTTAACTGTAACAGGAAACAGGAAGCTTTATTCAGAAGAAAAAGACACGGAGTATATACCATAGATGCAAACTTATAAACACTGCCATCTACTGGTTGGCTGTAGTTGTTGCACAAAAGACATGAAAACATTGTAGAAAGTTAGCACCCACCCCTCTCCTAGAAGAATGAAATATCCTAGGAAAAATTTAAAAGGCAGAATATTATATTTCCCTGGATGGGGAAAGGAGAAACATGTTTTTTAAAGACAAAGCATCTCCCTGCCCCCAGCAGATATTTGGTGCAAATTAAGACTGGGCCAGCCTATCTACAAGACAAAAGTCCTCCAGCTCCAGGGTGATGGGATTAAGACATGACCACTCAGGACATAATAGGATTAGCCCTCTACCCATCTAACAGCAGGGCTCACTGCATTGTGAAATCACCTGGGGACATGACATCAGCCCAAGGTTTCACCAAACCTGATTCAGACAAACATGACTCCACATGGGAGTCTGACTACAGCCAATAGAATACATGCTTTTGCCACAGGAACAGGAAGCTCAAGGGCAAGGCCCAAGAGAGGCTATAAACAACCCTCACTCTCCGTTCCATGTGTTCAGCTGCACCAGGACTTCAAACCCATGTGGTCCTGTTCATCAATAAACCATCTTTCCAATCAGCCTCCATGTTTCCAGTGTCTTTCTCCCCACTTGGAACTGAACCCAGATGGATATTTCTTCCAACAACATGTATTCCAACATACTTTAATCCTTATTTTGTTCACTTGTAATTGTTTTTGCCATTAGAATACCAAAACCTGAAAGGAAGTTTACTTTTTTCCTTTTTGCTATTTTAATAAAATATTTTTTAAACTACAGTACAGGTAATCTTTGACTTGGGACCGCAATTGAGACCAGAACTTCCGTCACTAAGCGAGGTGATTGTTAAGTGAGGCATGCCCAAGTTTACAACCTTCGTTAAATGACTCACATGATCATTAAGCAAATCCAGTTTCCCCATTGACTTTTCTGGTCAGAAGCTGTTTGGGAAGGTTGCAAATGGTGATCACACAACTTCAGGTCATTGCAACTGTTGTAAATACATACTGGTTGCCAAGCAGTTGAATTTTGATCATGTGCCTTAGGGGATGCTGCAACAGTTGTAAGTGCAAGGATCAGTTGGAAATCATTTTTTTCAGTACTGCTGTAACTTTGAACAGTTGCTAAACGAGTGGTCATATGTATACTGTATACTTTCTTCTTTTATTTGCAATTCCTGAGGGAAAAAGGAGGGAGGGAGGAGGTATTTTTCTCTGCCTGTAAATCTGAAGCTGCACAGAAGCACAGGCCAAGAAGTAATGGGTGCACCTAGATACACCCATATTACACCTATACTCCGCGAGCTGCACTGGCTCCCTATTGGTCTCCGGGCACAATTCAAGGTGTTGGTTATTACCTTTAAAGCCCTATATGGCTCAGGACCAGGTTATCTTCGAGACCGCCTTCTGCCACATAGCTCCCAACGACCGGTAAGATCCCACAGGGTTGGGCTCCTCCAGGTCCCATCAGCTAAACAGTGCCGGCTGGCGGGCCCATGGGGGAGGGCCTTCTCTGTGGCTGCTCCGGCCCTCTGGAACCAGTTACCTCCTGAGATCCAGACTACCCCCACCCTGCTGGCCTTCCGGAAAGCCGTGAAGACCTGGCTGTTCAGGCAGGCTTGGGGCCTTTGATCTTGCCTCTGTAATTTGGCGAGATCCGGCCATGAAACAGGGTGTATGAGTTTTTAGTTGTTTTTTGAATGTTTTTAATATGTTTCTTTTTAATAGTTTTTTTATATTTTAATAATGTTTTTTTTCCCCTACTCTTATTTTAAATTGTTTGTATAGGATTTTATTGGTGATATGTATTTGAACCTTGTGCTTTAATATGGCTTATAGGCTAATCAATAAAATAATAATAATCATAATCATAATCATAATCATAATAATAATAATAATAATAATAATAATAATAATAATAATAATATACAGAGGCATTATCATCTATTATTGTAATTAATTTGATTATCTTCAATATCATCATTACTGATCTTATTTCACTAACTGTGAGCTGCCCTATCTCCTTACATATGCTGATGTTAAGGGGAAGCAGCCAGTCAGGCTGCCTTTCTCCAAAATTAGGGGGTGGCAGCATTAACTTCCCAGAAAAGCCACACTGAGGGAAGGAGGTGAATGACAGAGAAGTGTAGCAGATTCCTTAACATCTTTCCTGTTCCTCCTGGCTACAATATGCATTATGTCAGCCTTCTTGGTAATGGATAATGGTAATGGATGAGGGGGGAAAAAGCTCAGAACCTGGGCATTTAACAATGCCACCTACCCGCCGAAGGGAGGGTGTTGTTATGTTTTCCATGCTCTATCTGGATGATGAAAAATAATGGCATTTAAACCATGACTTTGGGAAATTGGATACAAGAGTATCTGTCCAGTACTTGTGTCAACTCTGAAAGTGGGCCCGACTGAGGCCATTTTGGAAGCTTCAGCCTTGCCACAATGGTGCTGAGAGATAGGGAGGGGGAAATAGAGATAGCTGGGGTCTTGTAGGCAAAACAAAATAGTTTCCCCTGAGAACCAAGGACATTCCCACAGGTGGCTGAAGAGAGGAGGAGTGAAACTTCCTAGCAACTGGACAGCACCTTGATTGGACTGTGTGACTGATTGTTTGGGAAAGAAGTGAAAACTTTTACTTTTAATCAGGTGAAAACTGCGGGAACCTTTAGAGTCGGTTTTCACCAGTATGTGCCAATATGATGTATCCAATAAACTTGTTCTTTGAGGAACCTGCTTGCCTCAGAGTTCTGTTCACTATGGGTGTATTACTTGGAACCCTGACAACTTGTCTTCCTAAGAGGCCTCTCAATTTGTTTCTACCCCTGGCCGGTGTTTCCCAGAATCCACTAGCTGGACTATGGTCAGTTCAAATAATAGAACTAGAATTACAAAGGGCCACTGGAACCATCATGTCTATTCTCTGCACAGTGCAGGAATCCAGTTTAAAGCATCCCTAAAAGAGAAATCTTCAAAACCCTGCAGTAAAAAAATAGCTTGAAGAAAAAAAAGAACCTTAACCAATTATTTTCTTGAGAATTGATCACATTGAAGAAGATAACAAACATAGGAAAGAACAAGGAGGCATAAAAAAGAAGGCAAGGCAACACAACTTACCAAAAGTTAATTCCTGTAAGGCCAAATGATCAAAATGACTCATTTGGAGCTGTTTCTCTAAATTCCCTGATTCCTTGTTTCATTATCACTGCTGGATTCAGAACGTGCAACTCATATGGGATGAACCCACAGGGGAAGCAAGATACCTAGAAACTGATTGTGGCCTTCCTCATGGCTATGTTAATATGCATTCTCTAATCCTTCAGTTAAAAGGGACGCGGTGGCTCAGTGGCTAAGATCAGAAGGTTGGCAGTTCAGCGGTTCGAATCCCTAGCGCCGCGTAATGGAGTGAGCTCCCATTACTTGTTCCAGCTTCTGCCAACCTAGCAGTTCGAAAGCATGTAAAAAATGCAAGTAGAAAAATAGGGACCACTTTGGTGGGAAGGTAACAGTGCTCCATGTGCCTTCGGCATTTAGCAATAGCAATAGCACTTAGACTTATATACCGCTTTACAGTGCTTTACAGCCCTCTCTAAGCGGTTCACAGAGTCAGCATATTGCCCCCAACAATCTGGGTCCTCATTTTACCCACCTCAGAAGGATGGAAGGCTGAGTCAACCTTGAGCCGGTGAGATTTGAACCGCCGAACTGCAGCTAGCAGTCAGCTGAAGTAGCCTGCAGTGCTGCACTCTAACCACTGCGCCACCTCGGCTCTTTAGTCATGCCGGCCACATGACCACGAAAATGTCTTCGGAGAGCGCTGGCTCTTCAGCTTAGAAACGGAGATGAGCACTGCCCCTAGAGCCAGAAACGACTAGCACGCATGTGTGGGGGAACCTTTACCTTTACCTTAATCGTTCAGTTAGTGGAAAAAGTAGTCTTTGTGGGCAGTGAGATGGAAGAAGTAGAAGTAGAGAATCCTGTACCAGAAGGATCCCCTATCTTCTCTTTTTACTGGGCAGTCTTCTCTCAACTTCTAAGAATGGGGCAGGAGGGGGCAGAAGTTGCCCAGTAGAACAGGAAACACTCCTTCTCAGTTTCCCAACAGGATCCATCCAGGTCCCGAATGTCTGTTTTGTCTTTGGGAGTAAGTTACCTCTTGTCTGGATTTGCATTTTATGGAGTAGGTGGGCAGTCTTGCAGCTGAGTCTTGGCCTCAGTCTTTGGCCTTCAGCCTTCAGCTTCTGTTTAAATCTGAAAATCTCAGTCCATACTGAGACAGTGATGTGCACCTCTTGCTATTTCACTTATTGCTTTATAAAGCCTTAGTAAGGTTACACTTGGAATACTGCATCCAGTTTTGATCACTGTATTATAAAAAAGATATTGAGACTCTGGAAAGAGTGCAGAGAACAGAGATGGTTATGGGACTGGAGGCTAAAAAATATGAAGAACGGTTGCAAGAATTGGATATGGCTAGTCTAGTGAAAGGAGAGGGGTGAAAGGAGGAGGAGTGAAAGAAGGATTAGGGGAGGCATGATAGCAGTGCTTTAATATTTGAGGGACTGCCATAAAGAAGAGGGGATCAACCTATTTTCCAAAGGACCAGAAAGCAAGACAAGAAATGAATCAAAAGAGAAGCGACCTAGAACTAAGGAGAAATTTCATAACAATGAGAACAATTAACAGCTTGCCTTCAGAAGGTGTGGGTGCTCCATCACTGGAGGCTTTTAAAAAGAGACTTGGCAGCCACTTATCTGGAATGGTATATGGTCTCCTGCTTGAGCAGGGGTTTGGACTAGAAGACCTCCATGGTCCCTTCCAATTCTGTTCTGTTATACTTCTGGTACAAGGGTGGGTTCTACTTACCTTCCCTACCGGTTTGCATCGCATCGGAAGTGCACATTTTGCAAAGCAAGTGTGCGCACCCCGATCACGTCATGCAAATGACCCTCTGCGTATGCAAGCCACTTTCAAAAAGCGGCGACCGGAGAACCGGTTCAGGGGTGTGGCCAGCCGGCCATGGCTGCCGGTTCGGCGAGCGGGGGCTAATTTCCGCCACCGGTACTGGAGAACCGGTCTGAACCGGCAGCAACCCACCACTGTATCTGGTACAAGAAGATTTGGTTTCAAGACCCCCTTACCATTTTGCCAACTGTTCTCTGAATTTGTTCCAATTTTTCACAGTCCTTTTTTATTATTATTTAATTATTTTTTAACTCTTTATCACAAATCTTGGAATTGAAATGCGGTTCCCAGAACTGGACACCATTCTAAATGGGGTCTGATCAAGACTGAAGAGAGATGATCACTTCTTATTATCTGGATTTATATTATATTATATTATATTATATTATATTATATTATATT
>QLTV01014916.1:6013929-6039340 GCA_003457575.1 Thermophis baileyi | reverse complement strand
ATTATATATTATTATATTATATTATATATTATAATATTAATTATATTATATTATTATATGCATAGTCCATCTAGTTAGTTTATGATTTGGTGGGTCAGTATAAACCTATAATATTGAATTCACCTTACATGGTTCACGTAACCATGGGTAAACATTACAAAAGCATAACTTATGTATCTATGATCCCCCAGTTTAATATGAGATACTTACCTAAGAATATTACCATTGAATCAAGTCCTGTACAGTATTTTGTTTCTCAGAGTGGCTAACCAGGTGACTTGGGGTGCTGATAGTGAAGACTTTTCCCCTTCTCATCATTGTTCTTCTGCAAATAGTAATTTGTGGCATCTTGTCTCTATTCTGAATAGTCTTCCAAATTAATAGCACTTGATAGACCTCTCCTACATTCTGTTTTTTTCTTATAAATCTTTTTCCAGGCAACCTCACTGGATTTTCATCTGTTCACTGTCTTCAAGTCATGAATAATTCATACACTTCAGCCCTCAATCAACTTTTTCCTCCAAGCTAACCATTCTAGAGTTTTTTTAAAATACATAACTGTTTTGGTTGCTGTCTTACATACCGTATGTCCAACTCTAATTACAGTAAATGCTTTTTTCCAAATATGGTGATCAGAACCACACATTCTATACTCCTACTAACATCTATGAACTATCCATTCCCATTTGTGTAAATCTATGTGATTTTCCTTCAGCATGGTTTGTTTGCTTGCTTGCTTGTTTCAGTTACACAAATAGTCCTTGACTTGTAACCATTTGTTTAGCAACCATTTGAAATTACAGTGGCACTAAACAAAGTGACTTAAGCTGATCTTTCACTTATGACTGTCCGGCATCCTCACAGTCATGTGATCAAAATTCAGAGTCAGATGCTGGAGGTTTTCAAGAAGAGATTGGATAGCAATTTGTCTGGGATGGGATAAGACCCTCTGCTTTTAGCAAGGTTTTGGGCTAGAAGAACTCCAAGGTCCCCTCCAGCCCTATGATTCTATGACAAGCATTTTGAAAATCTGTTAGCGGGCCAGAAATAATCACCTGAAAAGCATTCCAGGGTATCACTAAGAATTTTTTTTTGGCCACTACAGAGCATCAAACTACATCCAGCTGGTTAACAAACCTCTTATAGCATACAGGCCATGAAGTGCAACATGTCGAGGTGGCGCAGTGGTTAGAGTGCAGCACTGCAGGCTACTTCAGCTGACTGCTAGCTGCAGTTCGGCGGTTCAAATCTCACCGGCTCAAGGTTGACTCAGCCTTCCATCCTTCTGAGGTGGGTAAAATGAGGACCCAGATTGTTGGGGGCAATATGCTGACTCTGTAAACCGCTTAGAGAGGGCTGTAAAGCACTATGAAGCGGTATATAAGTCTAAGTCCTATTGCTATTGCTATGTCACTGAAAATTCATTTTTTGACACTTGGACATCTTTCCTAAAAACCTAGGTGCAGTCAGTGATGAACGTAATTTCGCCAGGAGATTGCCACAATGGAAAAACGATATCAGGGCAACTGGAAACAATGCTGGCTGACTTGTTGGACACTGCATTAGAAAATCAACAGCAAAACCATTTTAGTTATGTTGAATTCATGCAGCATGTTGGAAACACGATGTGATCAAATATAGTCATTAAAAGTTAATTTCATTTCTCAAGATTCCTATGTGATGCAGTCATTCCGAAGTTTGAAGGGCCTATCAAAATCTCCAAAAGTTTTTCAGGAAGCAAAACTGTTGAAAAAAAACTGCTATCCAATTGTCAGGGAACTTTGTAAGAGCCGAGGTGACGCAGTGGTTAGAGTGCAGTACTGCAGGCTACTTCAGCTGACTGCTAGCTGCAGTTCGGCAGTTCAGCTCTCACTGGCTCAAGGTTGACTCAGCCTTCCAACCTTCTGAGGTGGATAAAATGAAGACCCAGATTGTTGGGGGCAATATGCTGACTCTGTAAACCGCTTAGAGAGGGCTGTAAAGCACTATGAAGCGGTATATAAGTCTAAGTGCTATTACTATTGCTATTGTAACTGCCTTCTCACTGCTTTTTCAACAACATTCCCCCCAAAAGATCGGAATAGAGACCAATCTTAAACAGCTGGGCTAAATAAGGGACAGACCACCTCCTCCTTAAGGGTGTTTAGCATTACCCCTCACTCAAAGGATTTTCATCACACAGAGCCTACCTACTCAAAGAAGCAACAAAATGCCTTATTTGCCTAGGTAATGTTTCTTGTGTATTTCCATCAAGGGCATCTTCCTTACTCCCTGCAGTGATGCTGACATTGTTCCCAAGCAGTTTCTCTCTAGTCTAGTGGATGACCCTGAAGTTTTACCTGGTTTATCAATGATCTTTGGGAAATGAAGTACTACAGTAGAAATGCTAATTTGGGGTGCTGGTGGCGGAGGATGTAAAGTGTATGTGACCAAGCACGAGTATGAGCTTATGCTTGAACCTATACTGTATTGTGATGGTAAGCAACAAAATATTCATACTTCTCCACTTTTACTGTCTCAATGAGCTCAAACTTCAGCAGATGATAGTGTCAGCCAGATCTCCAGCATGGGTTTTCCCTTTGATGCTTGCTTGCAATTGGCTGCCATAGTTACGGGAAGGGGGGGGCATGGCATTTGGGTTTGGGAAGTGCGCTGGTGTGATGAAGGCCCATGTGAAATAAAAGGGAGGTTTGGTCTCCAGAATTACTCCGCTGCTGAATGGAGTTGTTTACACCCAGTCAAGGCTAACCGTCCTAGAACTCCAGATGGACGAAAACACCTGAAGATGTGCCCCACATGACACTATGCAGGACCTGGATTGGACATTCAGCCTGGGTCCCTGGGGGGAGGGATTTGGGAAAACTTTCAATATGTAACTTTCGTGCCTTTTGGCTCAGATCTTGCTTTTCTTTCGCGGCTGTCATTTCAAACTCAGTAAAAGTACCTCTTCTCTACTTCAATGGAGTTGGGGATTTTCTTTCTTGGGTTTTGAACGGAGGCAGGCCTGACAGATAATCTGAACTAGCTCTGCTAAGGCAGCCTAAACATTAGCCTGAGGTTTTCCATCACTATGTCAGACAGAGAGGTTGCTGAGTGGAGGTGGGTCAGTTGTTTTCTTTAGAACAAAATTGAAACCTAGGACAAATTGAAACTGAATAAGCTGTTGACTTAGAAGAAAAAGAAAGAGCTTTTTTTGCCTAGCCAGAAAGGGAATATTCAGGCCAAGCAGTGAATGTTCACAGTCAATTCCATAGTGAGATGGTTGCCATATAAATTTAATAAATAAAATGTCACACCAATTTACTAGGGAGACAAAATGCTGGTTTCTTCTTTAAAGAGAGAGTTAAATCAGGATCAAGGTTTCACCAAAAACATGGGGATAAGACAGAGGTGGGCTGCTGCCTGGTTGGACCGTTTCGGGCGAACCAGTAGTTCTGACCACTGGCTGGGCCTGCCCACCTGCCCCGGTGCTAGCCTGTCCTATTTATCCCACTCTGTGGCTTTGTTCCCCACCTGCGCAGCCCAGCTGATTGCCACGCCTCACCTGCTCTACTCACCGTGGCTGCCTAGGATGATTAGTTGTATGTTTGAAGCTGCACGAAAGCGAGGGAGGCGCACACTCACATTTCCAGCGAACCGGTTGTTAACGTATGTGCAGCCCACCTCTGGGATAAGAAGCCTCACTTCACTGTGCCTCTACTTGCCCAGCCATGAAAAAGGTGGAACTAAGACTCATATTGTAGACTTGCTTTCTAGCCATAAGGCCAGATCAGATAGACTGAGTTCACAGATCCAGGCTGATGAGGGACCAGAAGTACATGCAGAATCCTAACTTTGGGATGTAGCACAGGTTTTATATGCAGAAAGTTGATGGCCCAAATATTGTCTTCCAGAATAAAAGACTTGGATGATTTTCCAGACACAGGACTTTTAAAAGAACAGCATATTAAAATCAAAGGGAATATTAAAATTTGCATACTATCAATGTTGCTCAATTGGACCTTGCAATTTGACTGTTGTAAGTTTGCAAGACACTGAGGATATAAAGTAACTCAGCGTATTGGAGTTTAATTCAAATGTGGATAGAAAAGATGTTGCAACAGTGTATAGAGCTGAGACCGGAGATATTCCTGTTGGGTATTTTACCAGAGAAACACAGCAAAGAAAATACATATTTAATTATACATATAATTACAGCAGCTAGAATTGTATTTGCACAGAATTGGAAAGCGTCAAAAGCTTCTTCCGAAGGGGAGGTAATCAGGAAGATATTGGATTGTGTGGAGATGAATAGATTAACAATGATAATTAAAGATAAGGAGGATTCAGAATATTACAGTATTTGGGGGAAATTTTATGACTGGATGGAAAATGAACATGGGTAGAAATAAATTAACACCAATTGAAATGGAAGGAAAGTGCTAACTTAAAGATTTGAGACCCAGGTGACAAAAAAGTATTTGTTGAATGGAGGCAGCATTATAATAGCATAAATATACACCTAGAATGATTAGATATATAGAGCTGTTAACATAGAAAAGAGTAAAGGTTACTACTAGTTTTACGAATTATGGAATTTAGTGAGATGAGTTGCTTGGATGTTACCCATAAAATATAGATGAATGGATATACTCTGGGGGGAAATAAGAGGGGAAAAGAGGAGATAGAGGAGAGGAGAGAAGGAAGAGAGGAGGTAGGAGGAGGTTAGAAGGAAGGGGAAAGAGGAGGAGGGAAGGAGAAGAGAGGTGAGGAGAGGTAGAGGAAGAGGAGGAGAAAGTTAGAGGAAGGAAGAAGAGGGAAGTAGGAAGAAGGGAGAGAAGGAGAAAGAAAGTAGAGAAGAGGAAGGGAGGTAAGAGAGAGGGGAGTGATATGATATGGTATAGGGGTAACAGTAGAGCAAATTGATAACGATATGTATAAGATTAGTACCCGTGTTTCCCCAAAAATAAGACAGGGCCTTATATTTTTTTGAACCCCAAAATATGGCCTTGGCCTAAATATCGGGGGGGGGGCCTTATTATTTTGGGGGTGTAGTAGGCAGCGAGCGTGGGACTGGATGTACCATCGCTGCCGCCTCCCCTCCCTGTTCTTGGCGCCGGCCGAGAAGCTGGCCCGCCGCCACCGCCTCGTGGAGCAGGACTCTGCAAGGCTTGTTGTGCCGTTGCATACATGAACTGCAGGACTGCTGCGAGCTTCATCATACCGGCACAGCTGGGGTCCTGCTGCCATTCGTGCATGCAACTGCACAACAAGCCTTGCAGAGTCTTGCTCCACGAGGCAGCGGCGGTGGCATGACGAGTCTCACAGAGACTCATTTCTGGCAGGTGGGACATGTTGGGCTGCGAGGAAGAGGTGGGGAGCCTTGATCCCTGCCTCACCGCCTCATTGCAGGCAGAAGCGCGTTTCAAAACGCTGCCATAGGCAGAGCCCAGAGGAGCCGAGCCAGTCCCGCAGGGTGTGCAGGCACCCACCTCTCGCTTGCTCTCTCTCTCTCTCCCAGCCAAAAGAGTGCCCGCCGCAAAAAGAGCGGCTCCCGGCCAGGAGAGAGAGAGCGAGAGACCGAGCAAGCGAGAGGTGGGTGTGCACACACACCGCGGGACTGGCTCGGCTCCTCTGGGCTCTGCCTCCGGCAGCATTTTGAAACGCGCTCCTGCCTGCGAGGAAGAGGAGGGTAGTCTTAGCCTTCAACAATCTCCTCGGTCATTGAGGGTATTTTGCATAAAACTTTCTTACTAATTTCTCTGTGCTAACATTGTGGGCCTCCACCCACTCAGCGTCAGCTGAGGAATATCCTTTCCACTGCATTGTGTAATCTCCCCTTAAAATACCTCGAGTCCAATATCTTCTTGATTTCATAGTGTTCTTCACCCCCCACTACAATGGGAGGTGGAGGCTCCCCTTCGACTTGCCTTAACTGAGAGCCTCGAAAGGATTTCAACAAGCTACAGTGGAACACCGGGAGATCTCGCCTGAGCACCCTTCAGTAACCATAATTCCAATGTAACAGGGTTTATAATTCGAACAATTGGGAACAGTCCTATGTACTTTGGACCCAGTTTCTTACAAGGTTGGTTCAGTTTCAGGTATTTAGTAGACAGATATACTTTCTCCCCAATTCTGAACTCCTTCTGGAGGGCTCTTTTCCTGTTTCTTTTGTGACTCCCTGGCTTTATTCAGTGCTTTTTGCATGTTCCCCAGGCAGCTTTTAGGGTGTCCATCCATTCAGCTAGCATAACTGAGGGAGGAGGCTCCCTTGGGAATTCTAGCATTGGTACAAACTCAACTCCTGTGGTTACTTTGAATGGAGTGAACCCAGTATTACTATGCATCGAGTTATTATAAGCCACTTCTGTGAAAGGTAGAAGCTCTGCCCAGTTGATTTACTGATAGTTTACATACCAATGTAGGTATTGCTCCACTATTACATTAGTTCGTTCCACCACCCCATTGGTACTTGAATGGAACCCCGAACTAAGCCCTGGGTTGAGCCTATTCACTTTATAAACTCCCGCCAAAACTTTGCTGTAAACTGCACTCCCCTGGTTTGAAATGATGCATCTTGGAACTTCATGCAGCTGATAAACGTGTTGCACAAACATCTTGGCCAGACTCCTGGCTGAAGGAACCTTCGGACATGCAATAAAGTGTGCTTGCTTTGAAAACAGGTCAACCACTGTCCAAATCACAGTACTCCCATTACTCTCTGGCAATTCCATTATAAAGTCCATGGCGATCTCTTCCCATGGTCTATTGGGGTTGGCCACCAGCTGTAGAAGTCCAGGAGTCTTCCCTGGCAATTGTTTCATGGACACACACAAAGGCAGCTTGTTACATAGCTTTCTATATCTTTCTTCATCTTGGGCCACCAGAACTGCCTCTTAGCAAAGTGAAGGGTCTTTACAAGCCTGGCCTGCAGGCTTTATGTCATGGCTTCTTTGTAGGATCTGGGTCCTCTGGCTGGCTGGAACATACAGTTTGTCTCCCTTCCATGCCAATTCCTCACTCATTGTCAATTCATCTTTGTGGTCCTTGAACCATGCATCTTCCTTCAGGGTTTCCTTCAGCTGCTGGGTCAGAGCACCATCAGCTGGCTGAGTAGTGATCTGTGCTGCCAGTTGCTGGGAGGGGATAATGGAGTTAACTATCTCCTCCTGGGTGCTTTTGTACTGGGGCATTCAAGACAGCACATCTGTGAGGAAATTCTTTCCCCGGCAAGTACCGAAGGGTGAAATTCAACCAGTTAAAGTACTGAGCCCAATGTACCTGCTTAGGGGATAGTTTCCTTGGGGGTTTTAGGGCTTCTAAGTTCTTGTGGTCAGTCCACACTTTGAAGGGTATCTTACTGCCCTCCAGGAACTGCCTCCAAGTCAGCAGCGCCCATCAAACAGCATAAGTCTCCTTTTCCCACTGTCAGGCCTGAAGATCCAAGGCCCAAGACAGCTTCCAGGCCTGACACCCACACTGCCCAATATCTTTCGGTGTCGGTCAGTTTTGGGGAAATGTAGGTGCAGGGTTGCAGCATTCCCTTCACATTTGTTTGGAGCAGGACGGCATCCACTGCTACATTTAAGAGCCGAGGTGGCGCAGTGGTTAGAGTGCAGTACTGCAGGCTACTTCAGCTGACTGTTCAGCAGTTCAGCGGTTCAAATCTCACCGGCTCAAGGTTGACTCAGCCTTCCATCCTTCCGAGGTGGGTAAAATGAGGACCCAGATTGTTGGGGGCAATATGCTGACTCTGTGAACCGCTTAGAGAGTGCTGTAAAGCACTGTAAAGCGGTATATAAGTCTAAGTGCTATTGCTATTGCTACATCACTAGCATTGGCTAGTTCCTCTGGGTTTGGGTGTTTAAAAGTTGGCTCCCCTGCAAAAAGCCGTCTAGGCTTTTCAAAAGCCGCTTGGAACTCCATAGTCCATTTAAGCGGCTGGCTCGGCTTGGGCTTCACCCCCTCTCCACCCGTCTTAAGTAGTTTGGGAGGGTTATTTGTACAATTGAGGGGATGAATTGGCAGTAAAAGTTGGCAAAGCCCAAGAAGCTCTGCAGTTGCCTTCTGGTCCAGGGGGCTTCCCACTCTAGTATTGCTTTCACCTTTCCAGGTCCATCTCCACTCCCTCACTGGACATGCAGTACCCCAAGTAATCCAGACTGGTTTTGTGGAAGTTGCATTTGGATAGTTTGGCATAGAGCTTGGCTTCCAATAGCTTCCTTAGCACGTCCTGCACTAACTTTATACAATCTTCCATTGTTTCAAAATAAATGAGGCTGTCATATAGGTACACCAATGCCCCCTTATACAGGTGCTCATGCAGCACTTCATTTATCAGCTGCATGAACACCACGGGTGCTCCCTGCAGCCCAAAAGGCATCAACCAGAATTAGTAATACTCTAAGGGGCAATTGAAGGCTGTTTTCCACTCGTCACCCTTCTTAATTCTCACTCAGAAGTATGCTTCTCTCAAGTCCAGTTTGGTGAATACCCTCCTCTTGGCCAGGTATCCTGGCATGTCCTTCATAAGTGGGAGGAGATACATATTTTCCATGCAGACCCATTAATCCCTCGAAAATCCATGCATAATCTCAAACAATCATCTTTCTTTTCTTTGAAGAGCATCAGGTATGCCATCCTGGGTTTCGCTGGTTGGATGAAGCCCCTACCTAGATTTTTGTCCACAAAGTTTCTGAGCTCCTCCATCTCCCATGGGGTCATTGAATACTTCACGTGATCTTGATCCTATCCCTCTGTTAATGCAACCTAGGATTGTATAGGCATTTTTGACTGCTGCTGCACACCGACTCATATTTAGATGATTGTCCACTAGGACTCCAAGATCACTCTCTGTTACTGGTATTGAACCAGGTTTCACTTAATCTGTAGCTATACATTTGGGTTTTTTTTGCCTAAGTGTAAAACCTTACTTTTCTCTACTTTGAATTTCATTTTGTTAGATAGGGCCCAGTGTTCATGTCTGTCAAGATCCATCTGGATTTTCAGCCTATCTTCTGTGGTCTTGGCTATTCTTGCCAGTTTAGTGTTGTTGGCAAATTTGATGAGTTCCCCTTCTATTCCCTGATCTAAATCTTTTATTAAAATATTGAAGAGTACTGTGCCTAAAACAGAACCTTAGGGTACCCCACTGCATACTTCCTTCCATGTAGGTCAAGTTTCATTAAGGACTGTTCATTGAATGCAATTTGTTAGCCAGTTACAAATCCATCTGGTGGTGATGCTGTCTATCCCAATTTTTTTTAACTTACCAAGTAGTAGGTTGTGGTCTACTTTATCAAATGCCTTACTGAAATCCAAGTATAGTATGTCCACTGCGTTTCGCTGGTCCACTAATTTAGTCACTTTGTAAGAGAGTCCAACTATTTTAACTGAAGCATTGTCCCATAGAAAACATAGAATCTTATTTTGTATTCTGCAGAAGGCAGGACCAAAACCAATAAGTTAAATTACCAAGAAGGAGATTCAGGTCAGATATTAGGCAGAATTTCCCAATGGTATGACATGCAAAGCAATGGAACATGCTGCCACATGTAATGGTGAGTTCTCTTTTGTTCTTTTGAAAAACAGAAGCTAGATGGTCCTCTGTTAGAGAGGGCTTAGTGCATAATACTGCTACTAATAATTGCTTACATCTCAGAATATGTACTGATTTATATATGTCCCTAGAGAAAAGTTATAAACTTCTTTAAGTGGCACCAATCATAGATTAATGGCTCTTTTTGAATGAATATTTGACTCTATTTTGGTATATTTCACTCACAATTTTTTTTTATTCAAAAGCTACTGGTAAGCTTTTGAATGAAAGTCAATAACCTTTAAGCCCAGAAGCATCACTGCTATATTCTTCTCTGCTAATCAGAACCATGTGCTGAAAAATGCAAACTATGTCTGAGCTGGAAGACAGTGGGGTTATATTTTTTATAATGGATTCCAAAGTTTGGATGCTTCCCTTATATCCCGTGCAATAGCCAGGCTTGAAAATATTCTAATTTAACCAAGTTGTAAGGACTGAGTATATTTTAAGACAGATTTTAATAATGATGCATTCTGTTTTTTGAAAATTATCTAGTCCTAAATGTTAAAATTTCACATATATTTACCAATGAGCAAGAAATATAAAGTTAAATAAATTTTAATTGTAGCTAATAGTAAGCATGGAAAACTGCTGGATTAGGACTGAGCAATCAATCAGCTCAAATATAAAACTTACTAGAAAATTGTAGGCAGACACATTTCTCAACCTTTAGGCTTGTAATGTAGAAAATATCATGAGGATGCTCATGCTTGAATAAATACCTTGGATGAAAACTATATATTCATTTAAAACCAAATCAGATTTACAGAAATTCCAGTATTTACACATTGTCCTAATTCTAAACTTTGTCAGATTAACCCTGCCAAAGGCCCAAGGTCAGTAGCCATCTTGCAATTTCTTATATTTAACCCTGCGTTTTCTCTTCCTTGCATTTCCTAACTTTGGACAGATAATACCTTACTGTATTTTTCCTCTTGCTGAAATGTTCTCCTGCAATGCACACAAAGTATCTTCTCAGATGTCTTCAGACCATTAAAATATCTAAAATATCACAGGTTGTGAGTTTGGGCATGAAGCCAGATGGGTGACTTTGGATCAGTCTCTGCTGCTCAACCCCAAGAAGAAGGCAAGGGCAACCAGGGGTGAAATGCTACCGGTTCGGCCCGGTCTGGGCGTACCGGTAGTGGCGGCCGCCGGTGGTTCGGAGAACCGGTAGCGGTGGCAGCGCGAGGCTCCACCCACCCACCCGGATGTCACCATTTTCTTTTTTTAAAACCCTCTGCACATGCGCAAACCGTTCTGCGCATGTGCAGAGGGTGAAAAACCGAACCGGTAGGGAAGGTAAGTAGATTTCACCGCTGAGGGCAACCCATTTCTGAAATTCTTGCTAAGGACAGAAGTCAACACTGACTTGAAGACATAAACAAACCTACTCATATCTTATCATGTATGCCTTTTGAATTATACTTACAATTTTTTGGCAAAGGTTTGATGGGCTAGTTTGTTTTATATACAATTGTACCGAGGGGCAGAATTTTACATTTCATTGAATCCCTGATATTTATTGTTAATGACCAAGATTTGGAATATAATGGATTATAAGTGTCATTCTATCTGACAATTTATTATCCCAAACATTTTTAGGTGAATGTGTTAAAAATCAAACAAAAGAAAAATAAAGCATGAAACAAAGGGAAAAACAAGCTATATTCCTTTTTATGATAGAAGTGGACAAAATCAAGTATTTTCATAAGCTTCAGCATTCTCCTCTGAAGTTTATGGAAATGTTATGGAAATCTCAATGTAGGTTGCTTCTAATCTGCGATATAATTCACATTTGATTTTCCTCCTCCAGTTCTCAGAATTTGGAGAAAGGGATGTTAGGGTGGAATTGCTATATTAGACTGTTCAATAGAGGAAAAAATAATGTCTTTAAAAGGAAGACTCCAGCAAAGACTTCTTGTCATTTTTTGGCTGTTTAATATCTTCTTGTGATTAGTTCAGAATCTTTCCTCTGCATTTTGATTTTTTACTACTGTAAGCATGGGTGAGAAAACATGCAACAGTAGTGCCTCAACCTAAGGCTCAGGATGATTAAATACGTTACTTTTAAAGAATTTTACAGTTCACAATGGATCTTGTTGTCATAAAAATGTTTTTGCTATATGTTTTATTTTCTTTTTGTTATCAAGCCTTAAAGATATACCAGCTAAAAGAGACATGATTAAGGAAACAGTTCCTGTTCTTTATGAACTATACCATTGGTATGGGTTTGGGGGGGGGGTTTCCCTCTGAAAAAGTAAATATAGCCTTTTGCTTGTTTAGATGAATTACAGAACTTTAGCAACAAATTTTTTTTTTAGAAGGAAACATAAAAGAAGCTGCTAGGAGAAGAATGGAACAAATAAAGTGACAAGTTATCGAGTGAAGGAAAACAGAGTGTAGTATTCGTAATAGCAACAAAACTTTATCAGGATTTCTCAGCAAAGGTATTGAAATAGGTAGCCAATATGAACAAGAAAGAATCAGGATATTCTGCAAGTTTCTGTGTATTTCTCGGATTTGTGTATGTTTTAATTCCCAGTCTTATTGTACAGCTGGAGGGGGGGGGGAGTGTGTGTGTGTCATACCTTGCCCAAAGAAAGTCAAAGGGAAAAAATCCATCCCTGAACCACAGCCTGCATCTTTGGGGAGCCAAAGCAATGAAAAAACAATGAACAAAGAAAGAAACATTATAGCAGCAAAAGCAGAAGAATCAGCATGTATGGACAGAGGCAAAAGATACCAAAATCTTCATCTTTTCCTTTTTGCATAGAATTGTTTTTCTGTTCAATTTTTCCAGTTTTTCATTCCCTGCATGATTAATATTCATATTATCTTAACAAGATGAAGTGGCAAATATCTTTTGGGAGATGTTGGATATTTTGGGGCAAAAGGCCTTAACAGGTTGGGTTGTCCCCACAGATTCTGAATTTGTGCTGTGCTTTATTGAACACTGGGTTTTGTTGTCAGTGAGCACAATGAGATTCAAGCAGTACAGACAATGCATTCCTTATTTACACGATGAGATGAGCCAGTTTCAACCACTAGCATGATAAAGATGTAGAATGGGATTATATACAAGAGGAATTGCCTTCACATTACACACAGCATCTTTCTACAAAGCAGTAATTCCGTTCCCCCGACAAATAATAAAATATTAAATAATTGATAGATTTTTTTGTGTGCTTCCTGCATAGTCCACTCCAATGGAATCTATATGAATAATGAAGGGGTTTTTTTTGTATAATATCATCACATAAATCCCCATTTCAGTTCCTAATTGTAACTATAAGTCTGCTTTACAATGCAATCTTTAAATGGAATTCAAAACAACCAGGGTCCAACATAGAAATTCTTTGGCAAATGTTATGCACACATTCGCAGGTGGCTCTTGAAAAGAGCTGGAAGATAGACCAAGGCACAACCTTGTCCTTTGAATAGTATGTTCCAAATTCAACTGCTTTCCTTCTAGTGATCATGCCAGACCAGATCAGTTTGTGTAATGTTATGTGTATCAATGGCCTGAAATTAAGCCAAAGGTTATGAACAATTACACATTCACCTTTTTTCTACCAATGTTATTTTTAAAAATATGAATATCAGATGAGATTATTCCAGTTACTCTTTCCCTAATGATTTCCTGGGTCAGAGGTTTTCAAAAGATGAGATTATTCTTCCATTTTGGCATAATCAAGTTGAGGGAATACATGAATGATCTTCAGGGATATGTTGGAACCTAATTAGTTTTTAGAATGGCCCAAATAGCTATTCCCAATTGTTTGGGAATCCATATTTAATGCTATTGAATGGGCAATTTTAAACATTACAATAACCAGATTATTAACTATGTATGTCAATGATCATTGGTTTTTGTTGCCCTTAATCTTAAAATTAATTTGGGATAAGATAGTTAAAGGTGTCATTGAAATGATTTTTGATTGCAAATTTTTAGTAGGCTATAGAAGATATAAAAGAATAAGTGCATTGCCAGATCTTTTAATTTGAGGCTATCAATAAAAATTCTTTTATTAATTAAAAAAAAACACAGCCTAAAATGTAGATGATTTTTGTGATCCAATAGTATCAACACATTTCAATGGTATTATGGAGAACAACAGAAAGAGTTTCTGGCTCATGACAATGGTCATGTGTGATAATCTCACGGAAAGGCTCTATAAAGCAAAATACAACCATTTCTTATAACCCAATATTGACAATTTGTTGATTTGCAAAGCCTCCTGCTTTAAGTTTGCTTGAAAGTGGATCAAGTGCTCTTGATGAAGTCAAGATGTACCAGTTGGGAGGCAACAAGTATATTTAGTTCTCTATGAACACTTGCTCCTCTCTTATCTCAAAAGCTCCTAATGAGAAGACCTTGCTTCTCTTCAGAAGGTTTAACATTAGATATACACAAGATACATATGAGCATCTTGTGCTCCCTACAATCATTTATGTAAATTATATCTCCTTTCTTCTCCAGATCTGACAGAAAATCTCTACTTGCGGAAAAGGGAAGTAATAATTCTTCTCTCTCTTTGCTCAGGAAGAAGGAGGGAAAATCTTTTTCAATATTGTGGGAGATAGTGCTCAAGAGTGCAGGGAAGAAGGACATTGATAAAGATTACCTCTTCCCCCTTCCCTGCATAGATTAGGACATCCTAGACTGGATTATATTGAGAGAGTTCACTAACTTGCTGAAGGAAACGCTAGTTTTAATAAGTCTGAAATCCACCATGATCATGCATAATGTTCCATGTTTTTATATGATTTACAGCATTCTTACATTATGACAGGAAATTTGCATAAAGGGTATTTTAATAATGGAATATTGTTATGGCAAGAAGAGGTAAGACAGTTACGATGAAAAGATCCACTTCATTTGCATGCCATTCGCTTAAGCGAGAATTACATGGGAATTAGAACACATGGAAATGAAACCTTTTGCTACAGGAGGCATCCTATGCTGTCACTTTTGTGGATGGGAATGAATTTCTTCATGATTCTCACTCTGGTAAAAGGGGAATAGGTTGTTCTTCTCCCTTCTCTGTGGACAAGACCCTACTAGACGTATTCAAGTTTTCACAAATCCGAGTTTTAAAATTTCTTTTATTATGTATCTTATAACTTTTTATTTCAATAAAAGGGAAGGAAGCCAAGAAAGCAGAGCCGAAGAAAGGCCATGATATTAGCATTTGAGATGCAATGGGCCCAAGCGAAGACCCCAACAGATTTGGGCAACCACAAGGAAACAGAGTGCCGTTGGAACTTCAAACGGTCATTAAGTGAACTGTAGTAAGTCAAGGACTAGCTGTAAATACTTTCAATAAATAGTGCATCCAGTTCTGACCACCATGATAGCAAAAAAAAAAAAAATTAAAAAAAAACCAAAACAAGATAGGTAATAAGATTGATCAAGATAGGTGATAGGCTTTGTGTGTGATTTTTATATGATATATTGTCTGTGGCATTAGATGGCAAGTTTAAAATGAGTTTGAAATTTTAGATTTGGCATGAATTGGCAATGGCACAATCGCTTATCTGCCCATTCTCAAATCAAGTTGTGACCAAATTGTAAACATGCTGCTGGTGTGTGTGTCCTTTCTTTTGTTACTGTAAATAAGAAGAGAAGGCATAACATTCTGGAAGTGAAATCTATTTTTTCTGTATTTCAACATTTCTTTTGCAATGTGTCATTTCTCATACCTTTATTCCATCCTGATGTTTCTGTATGAATGGCAGAAACTGCAAGTTAGAGAACCAAAATAATAATCTCTGTTCTAAATGGAATTATTTGGATTCATTGTCAGTTGCCCAAACTATTAAATTCCCCAGCAAAAAGCAATATATTTTGGCTGGCAACTAATCAAATGCATGTTACACATAAAGAATGGATTTCATTTTTTTTTTCTGAATTGTTGCCAAATTTGTATATTGTGCAGATGGCTGCACACAAAATGTACTCACTCTTTTCTCTGCCATACATGAATATTCCTGTGTGCCTAAAAGGAAAAGAATGAAACCCAGGAAAATGTGTCTATCATTGAAGTTGGGGTGGTATTTCAGCTTACTCTATCATTACTTTACTTTTTCAGAAAACTGGGGTATTATTTATTTTCCTCCTCCATTTATAGACTTCCAGGACAAAGCATTAAAAGCAGTTATATTTATATATCCACTTGTATAGTTCTTCATTTTGATGGTTGGTTGACATTTCTACATCCTTCTTTCTGACTTGACTCTATATGTTTTATGGGTGTGATTGCTTGTTCACCTTCAGCTTGTAAGATTTTGACAAATAGGATGGAAATGGTCAATCTTCAAATGAGAAGAAAGCAAGACCTAATTACTTCAACCAACCTATATAGGAATGAGAGGGAATGTACCACACAAGGAAACTTTTGTGAAATACAGCAGATGATGCACAGTCTTTCCCCCTTCATTAGGCTGAGCCGCATGTTTCCCTCATGCTTCTGGAAATTTGACTGTTGATCATTCTGAGTTCTTTTTCATAGATCATCATTTTTAGGGGGGGACACAATGAATTATAAGTAGCATTCTCCTCTGCTACTGACTGCCCATATCACTCTCCATTCTTCTTACAGTTAGAGAAGACTCATGTGGAAGGAATTGAAGAATTCACCAAGGAGGAGTCTGAAATATTGCAGTGGTATTAGCAACAGAGACAGCAAAAACCACTGGCCACAAACTTGGTTTTGCCATTACCCAATGGAGTAGCTTGGCTAGTTTGCAAGGGATATGACATTTTCAGTCTTGTGATGTCAGTAAATTCTGCAATCTGAAAGAATACCGAGGAATAGAAGGTGGAGGGGAGGGATTGTTGTTGTCTTCCAAGGTGGTGCAGAATGTCCATCAGACAGGTACAATATGGAGGCCTAGGTTGTCACCCTGCAGTTTCATGTGGTTTCCATGGTAGTTAGTGGCGGTCATAGGCAGCGGCAGCAGTGGGAGGTGCGGAGCCCCGGGATGTGGCACTATAATAATAAGGGGAACCTGAAAGTTAACACAGGAGAAGAATGGACTGATTGAAAGGACATACAGTAAAATAAAATAAGAAAAAAAAAGAAAGGAAGAAAAGAAAGAAAGCATATTAAAACGAACTGGAAATAGAAATCTGGAAATGAGGATTCCTTTATGGCCTAGATGTAAAATAAGAAAACAACATACACAGTATATGTGTACTATATCATGCACGGGAAGCTAAGTTACTTGGATTATCTGGTGCTTGTTATCAGAGTCCTATTAGCAATAGCCATAGCACTTAGACTTCTATACCACTTCACAGTGTTTTTACAGCCCTCTCTAAGCGGTTTACAGAGTCAGCATATTGCCCCCAACAATCTGGGTCCTCATTTTACCGACCTCGGAAGGATGGAAGGCTGAGTCAACCTTGAGCCTGGTGAGATTCGAACTGCCAAACTGCTGGCAGCCGGTGATCAGCAGAAGTAGCCTGCAGTACTGTACTCTAACCACTGCGCCACCGCAGCTCTATTCAAGACATTCCACTCAGAAGAAGAGGAAAACAAGAACTTGGCAGCTCTACTTAGATTTATCTGTGGTCCTATTAACTACCAGCAACAATTGAATACGTCTAATTTATTCTTGCCAGCTTGGCTGTTTTTTTTAATACTGGAAATTCCTTTTTACTTTGTCAGCCCTCTATAAGCCTGCAAGAGTTGTTAATGTGGGTTGTCTTAAAAAGTGAGTAAATAAAAAAATAAAGCAGAACATTTTTGTTGATTCTTCTCATTTCCGTGGTAATCTCCAAAACCATTCTGGATGATACTCAGTCCTCATGGAGAAATGTAAAAGCTTGCAAAGGAAGAAGGGAATCTAACAATACTACTCTCTTTCTAAATTCCAATAGCAGAAATGCCCACCATAGTAGAAGTATGCAGGAAATATAAGCAGTATTTGGAATACTTTCCATTCTGAGAAAGTACATGAAGTACTAAAATACTTTTTTATATTTAAAAAAATCTACCAGATCTATGCAAAACTGATTCTCTGTGTATAATATTAAATATTTAGCAAAATCAGGCTTAGAACAGATCTGAAAATCCAGTTTAAAAAGCGGCAATAGAATTGTTGATTGGGCTGAAGGTATCTCTGAATAAAGTGCAAGATGTGTAAGAATAAATGTGTAAGAGTCAAGATTTATTCAAAGAACTTTGGTAGCTGATCTTAAGAACTGGATTTTATGAAGCTTTAAGTTTTTAAATAAAAAGAAGGCACACAATATACAAGATTACTCATATGTAATAGCAAGATTACACTAAATGCAAGCAGACCATATGACACCTATTTATATTAGTAGGTGTACACAGTCCCAATAATTTTCAAGAGATCTATGCTTTGTGGTTTATACTCTTGGGTGTGCACATAATGGTCATACATTAGCAATTACTACAGAAATATGATTGATAAAAATTGCATATTATAATTTTAAAGAAATATTTATCTATTTAAAACATATACAATTGCCCCTCTTAAATCTGGACAGCTCCCACTCAGAAATATGTAATTCTTAATTCATTACGTTAATGCATTAAGTTGGAAGTGGTCATTTAAACTATCAAAATCAACCTCCTGTTCACTGTGAAGGAGCTCATTAACATTAATGTTTTAAAGATGGGCAAACTGGGAAATAAAGTATTTGCTAATATATCCCAGAAGGGTAGCTTTGTAGATTCTTGCAGCAAAAACAAGAATGGGTTTTGTGACATCTTAAAAAATGAAAGAAGGGTGGGGGGAATAGTAAAAGAGTAGATGGGATGGATAGGATCGACTATAAACAAAACAGTAGTTAGATGTGACATTTTTGCACCGATGAACTAGTTATTACATGCAGTGTCATATGAGATATCCTGGTCTCTGTTTAATCTGGGAGAAATAAAGTTAAATCTCATTGCTTTGAAATGAAATCTTTCTTTAGGATGGCCACTTTGAGGTTAGATACAGTGAATCATATCTATATGTTTTTTTGTTTTGGTATGTATTTAAACAAATCGGCCAAATGTTGCCATTTTTCCTTTTACAGGACACTGTTGACTCTAGATTCCTTGACATTTTGTTCATGGTTTGCTCTAGGTGGGGTTTTTTTTCCAGCTTTTTTTGTAATTTTTTAAAAAGAAAAATATTGCAAATGCTCAATGGCTTTATATAAAGGCATTACAATGTTAGCAGTTTTATTTCACATCAGCTAAGATTTAATCAATGCAGGTGAAGATCACACTTGGCCAATAAAGAATTCTGTTCTGTTCTATTCTATTCTATTCTATTCTATTCTATTCTATTCTATTCTATTCTATTCTATTCTATTCTATTCTATTCTATTCTATTCTATTCTATTCTATTCTATTCTATTCTATTATTCTATTCTATTCTATTCTATTCTATTCTATTCTATTCTATTCTATTCTATTCTATTCTATTCTATTCTATTCTATTCTATTCTATTCTATTCTATTCTATTCTATTCCATTCCATTCTATTCTATTCTATTCTATTTCCCCTCAGTATCCATTACTTTATAGGGGTATTATCCAACTTGGTGTGAAACTCAAATTCAGAAGAATTCAGAATAGACTCTTGTCTGAAGTAGAGAGGACAGCTCCAGCATGCCCTGTTCTAATTCAAAATTAGAGGAAACAGCAACTACCCTCTCACCAGTAGTGGGTTCTAAAACCCTTTACTACCGGTTCATGCGCACGCTTGCGCGTGCGACGCCCCAGGCGGGTGGGCAGAGCCTCCCGCCGCCGGCACTACCGGTTCTTAGAACCGGGCCAAATTGGGAGCAACCCACCGCTGCCTCTCACCACCACCATCCCAAAAAAATGTGGGCAAAATGTAAATGTAAACACTTTGCTTAGATAAAACATCTTGATGAAAAGGGGAATACTGGATTCAGTGACAGGAGTAGCCCAAAGCCAGTTCATTTTCAGTTTTTGTTGGTTGGTGGTAAAAGTTTTAGAGTCCCCAGTAAGATAGAAATAAATAGAAAGCAAAGAAACAAGTAGGTCAACAGAAAGGGATGGAAAAGGGTAGAGAGCACCTTAGGGAATACTCACTTAGTAATGCAGGATTGCTGAACCTCCAAGCCTCATTGTAGGTTGTGTACTGAGGGTGGCTGTAAGGATTGCCTGAGAATTCACTCCCTGGAAAAAAACACAGAAGGGTGTCATTCATACCATAATTCAGACAGAGAGGAAAGAGAACAAAATTGCATTAGTACTTGACAAGAGAAGAAGAAAGTCATTTTACTGGCTACAATCTGCTGGGCATCTTGCAATGCAATTCTACAAGTCCCAAGAAACACTGCAGCAAGCAGGAAAGTCTTAAAAGTAGATTGGCAAAGGAGACAAAATGGGAAAGTGGGAAAAATGAAGTTTAGTCTAATACGTTTGTAGAAAGTTAACACCCACCCCTCTCCTAGAAGAATGAAATATTCTAGGAAATATTACAAAAAAAAAGGCAGAATATTATACCTCCCTGAATGAGAAAAGGAGAAACATGCTCTTGGAAAGCAGCCCCCATCTTTGTTAATAACCCCAGAAAGACTGGGCCATCCTATCTACAACACAAAAGACCTTCACCCTCAGGACATAATAGGATTAGCCCTCTACCCATCTCACCACATGACATCTGAGAAGATTACATCACCCAGCAAGATTCAACCAAGCCTGGGACTCAAGACAACCTATAAAGTTATCCCTGCATGGCCCCGTGGGAGTCTGACAACCAATCAGGATACATTTCTTGCCACAGGAACAGGAAGCAAGTTCAAAGGCCAACAGAGGGTATAAATCTCTCTCCCTCTCTCACCCATGTGCTCTTTTTTGCCCAGGACCTCAAACCATGTGGTCCTGTCCACCGTTAAACCATCTTTCCAAGCAGTCTCCGTGTTTCCAGTGTCTTTCTTCCCACTTGGAACTGAATCCGGATGGACATTTCTTCCAACACATTAATGTAATAAAGAGTTTACAGGTGAAATTTCCTTTGGAATTTGTGTTAAGAATCCTCTAAGACAGGGGTCACCAACCTTTCGGACCTCAGGGACCACTAAATTCATAATTTTAAATCCCGTGGACCACTAATATGATCTGCCTAATGACCGGCTGGGTGGGCATGGCCAGGTGGTCATGTGACTGGGTGGGCGTGGCCAACTCAATATCACTCACGTCAAGGGGTGCCTCGCCGGCCTCTACTCACCCCTCCCCTCCCAGCCACACCTCGTCTGCCTGCCCGGGCTCCTTAGGGCCCCAACAGGAAGCAGTTGTTGGAGCTAAGCAGACACCATGAGAAAGAGTTGGCAAAACAGCTGGCTCAGTTCAAATTGGATGTGACCGAGAAGGAGGCTCAGCAGAAGCACCTCACTGAGGACTACGAGCATAGGCTTTCCAAGCAGAGGGAAGACCTGCGGGAGTGCAAGGCCAGATACTGGCGCCTGGAGGCTCAGCAGGCTGAGATGGTCAGCCAGTTCCAGGTCATGATGCAGTCCCACTGGAACAAGGCCCTCCAGCTCTTTGCCACCAGCGGCACTTCCCCCCTCCAGCCTTCGCCCAAAGCCCCGCACCAGGAGGCTGAAGCAGACCCCAGAGGGGGGAATTTCTCCCCCCTCCGACCCGCATAAAAAGACCCCAAAGGGGGAGACTCTCTGCAGCAACCCAAACCTTCATTGCATGTATCTGTCCCAGGGGCCGTAGTTTGAGGACCCCTGATTTAGTGCAATATAAGAAAATGCAAATATTTTTTCTGCGGACCACCAAAATTTTCTCACGGACCACCAGTGGTCCACGGACCACCAGTTGGTGACCACTGCTCTAAGAAAGATCACAGCATATCTAGGGACAAATTGCAGCCAGCAGAGTGGGCAGTTGTAAAAGCTTTCTCATTTTGAGGTGGTTGAATCTAAGTAGAACTTCCAATAAGAAAGCAACAGGCTTTTTCCCAATAAAAGTCAGGTGGAAGATTCTTTACAAGGCCCATTTATGTAAAAAGGGGCTTAAATGTTTCCTTTATTTTTCTATATTGTCACTCAATTTGTTTCTACATTTATTCTGAAGTGCAGGTTAAGTAAAGAACTTCTCACTCACTCTTCCTCTCTCTCTCCAGACCAGTCAAGGGAAGGCAGAAGCACCATATGTGCACAATGTTTATTGACAAGGAGTTAAAGGAAACGAGCTGCAGGATAATGAGCTTTTGAGCTCAATTGCGACCGAGAGGAACCAGTTATCTCCTTTTGTGATCACTAATGAAACATGTAATTTTCTCATCAATGCTAGATTCTGTTTAACTGCTCTCTTTGGAGAAGGCTAGGGCTGCGACCTGTTCGCGGCAGTCCTAGAGCTTTTCTGTTGAAGCTCAAAATGCTCCATAAAAAAGATGCCACAGAGGAAGAAATTAGGAAAGGACAGTTTCCAGTAGGATAACTGAAAAAGCAAATGCTCCCTGAACATTGGCCTACTCACTTAGTCACTAATCTCATTAGCAATAATGCTAAAACAGGTTTTATACAAGAATTCCAGTATCTATAAACCAAGAGACTTTAGAACAGTGGTTCTCAACCTTCCTAATGCTGCGACCCCTCCGCGACCCCACCCTGCTGCCGCGACCCACACCCCCTCCCCAAGCGCGATGAGGTGACAAAGGGGGTGTGGCACCAGGGGTGAAATGCTCCCAGTTCGGGCGTGCCTGCGGGTCACCAGACAGCTGGTAGCAACAGAAGCGGGAGACTTTGCCCACCTGCCCGGATGCCGCCATTTGGGTTCTTTTACCCTCTGCGCATGCGCAAAGCGTTCTGCGCATGCGCAGAGGGTAAAAGAACCCAAATGGCGGCGTCCGGGTGAAGTCTCCTGCTTCCGTCGCTACCGGCTGTCCAGCGACCCGCAGGCACAGCCGAACCGGGAGCATTTCCCCCCTGCTGACGGTGGCACCAAGATGGCAGGCTAGCGCTTGCAGCGACCCCTGTGAAAAGGTCGTTCGACCCCCAAAGGGGTCGCGACCCACAGGTTGAGAACCGCTGCTTTAGAATCATAGGTCTGGAAGGGAATTTGGAAGTCTTCTAGTTGAGCCTCCTGCTCAAGGAGACCTTATTTCAGTGCCCCACCCACCAACCTTTTGGGGTGGGAGGTGGGGATGGTTCCACACACTTTCTGGATCCTGCATATGTGTCGATGGGGCTTTGTTTGCTTGCTGACACAGTTCCTGGTGGACTGGTGCTGGTCTGTGGCCCAGGGGTTCAGGACCACTGCCTTATACCAACCCAATAAAATGTCTGTTGAGTTTGTTTTAAAAACCTCAACCCCAGGAGGCAAGCAATCCCATTGGTTAATTGCTCTCACTATCAGAAAATGTCTCCTTCTAGGTTGAATCTCTCTTTATTAACAAGCTCCTAACAATTATTTCTTGTCCTGCCCTCTGGTGCCCTAGAGAATATGTCAATCTCCTCTTCTTTGTGCCAGCCCTTTAGGTTCTGGAAGATAGCTATCATGTCCCCTCAATCATTCTCTTCAATACACTAAATATACCTAGCTCCCTCAACCCTTTGTCATATGATTTAGCCATAAGACCCTTTATCATCTTCTCTATAGGGCCTTGATCAGGGGTGAAATCCAGCAGGTTCTGGAGAACCGGTAGTGGACATTTTGAGTAGTTTGGAGAACCAGCAAATACCACCTCTGGCTGGCCCCAGGGTGGGGTGGGAATGGAGATTTTGCAATATCCTTCCCCTGGAGTTGGGTGGGAATGGAGATTTTGCAGTATCCTTCCTCTGCCATGCCCACCAAGCCACACCCACAAGCCACACCACGCCCATGCCACGCCCACAGAACTGGTAGTAAGAGCCGAGGGATTTCAACCACTGCTTAGCATGATGGTGGGCGCAGTGGTTAGAGTGCAGTACTGCAGGCTACTTCAGCTGACTGTTCAGCAGTTCAGCGGTTCAAATCTCACCGGCTCAAGGTTGACTCAGCCTTCCATCCTTCCGAGGTGGGTAAAATGAGGACCCAGATTGTTGGGGGCAATATGCTGACTCTGTGAACCGCTTAGAGAGTGCTGTAAAGCACTGTAAAGCGGTATATAAGTCTAAGTGCTATTGCTAGTAAAACATTTTGGATTTCACCACTGGCTGTGATGGCGAACCTATGGCACGCGTGCCAGATGTGGCACGCAGAGCCTTCTCTGTGGGCACGCACGCTGTCACCCCAGCCCAGCTCCAATCACGTTTCTCCATCGCATTTCACTCAATCAATTCCAACTTCTCGCGAAAGAAAAAGATCTCGTGAAGTTGGAATTGATTGAGTGAACTTTTTCACTCGCACGCTTCACAATGGGGGAGATGGGGTCCCGTCCTCCTCCAGAAGCCCATTATGATGCGGAGCCACAATGCGACCCATGCAGCTCTTTAACCCCTCTGCTGTGTCTCCCTGTGGCCCTGTCGTGGAAGAGCTGTCACCCTGTCATGGAGGTGGCGATGGGCGGAGTCTCAGTGCGGGAGCGAAGCACCCCTGTACTTGCCTTTGCGCGGCAACAGCAATCCGCCTTCATCGCAGTACATTTGCTATTGCCGCCAGCAAAGAGGGCTGGGAGAGAATGGCAGGAGCGGATCTTGCAGGGTGGGGGCCATCCCCCAAGCCTGGCCTTCCTCCTCCCTCATCAGCGGGGCCAAGAGAAAGAAGGGGGCAGCGTGGGGAAGTGCTCCCCTTCCCTGGCCGAGTGTCAAGCACAAAAGCCCAGCAGGAGGGGGGCGGCTGGCCTGGCAGAAGCGCCCCCATTGGTGAGTCAGATGGTGGAGAGGCCTGGTCCGGCTCTTGCAGCAGGACACTCTTCGGCACCTCCAGACGCGAGCTGCCACCTTTGAAATGCTTTTGAGGAAGCCAAGCAGCGATGGCTGGGGCCGTGGGTTGGTGGGGGCAGCGGAGGCCTCAGGGCTGCTCCCCCTCCTCCTCAGCAAGCCAGGCTTGGAGGAGCGTGGAGAGTTGTGGGCTGAGCGCCAGAGGGTCAGAAGGCACGCTCCCACGTCGCCCCAACATGCGTTTCCAGCGCACGCTCCTCTGTCCCGAAGTGGGATTGAGTGGGGGGTAGGGGAAGGGAGCAGGGGGAATGGTGGGGGAATGGTGGGGGTGCTTCTAGGAGGAAAAGCCCGGCTGGCTTTCCTTTTGGCATGGGGCAGGGGGAAGACCCAATAAAAATCCAATTTCCCCCAATATATGGGGAAAATAAAGGTCCAGAGTCCAAAAAGGGGATGGGGTCTGTTCATCGGAGGATCGGAGAAGAAATCAGTTGAAATCTGGGTGGGAGGCTATTCAGAGAGGAATCTGCCTGGGTCTCTTCTTCCCTCCCCCTTAGATTCCCCCCTCCCGGCTTTCTTCCCTAGCCTCATTTTAAGGGGAGGGAGAAGCAAGGAGGGACAATAGTAGCTAAAAGGCTGCGAGGGGGGTTAGAGTTTATTAAAGATGGGGATGGGGAAAAGATGCCATTCCTTTTCCAAGGACCCAGGGAAAGTGGAATAAAATAGGTGTGTGTGTGTGTGTGTGTGTGTGTGTGTGTGTGTGTGTGTGTGTGTGTGTGTGTAAATAACAGCCCAGGATAGCTTCAGCCACAAACAACAGCTGCTGTTATTTTTGCTGAGAGCTTCTAAGCTACACAGCATTCTTTAATAAATACTAACAATAACGAACCATAATATACAGGATTTAAAGAAGGAAGGTGAAATCAGAGGAGGGGGGAAGGAAGGAAGGAAGGAAGGAAGGAAGGAAGGAAGGAAGGAAGGAAGGAAGGAAGGAAGGAAGGAAGGAAGGAAGGAGGGAA